>JACDJE010000085.1:200756-214788 GCA_016647715.1 Pavo muticus | reverse complement strand
TTTTTTTTTTTTCCCCCAAGGAATCCGTAGAAAATTCACTCCAAGTAAGACACAGGAATACAAAGCTGGAGAAATTTTCTTTGTTTTATATGGGAACAATCATAGAATCATAGAATTGCTCAGGTTGGAAAAGACCTTCAAGATCATCAAGTTCAACCACAACCTGACCATACAACCCTATCTATCTCTAACAACCCTCCACTAAATCATGTCCCTGAGCACCACATCCAAACAGTGCTTAAACACATCCAGGGATGGTGACTCAACCACCTCCCTGAGAAGCCTATTCCAGTGCTTAACAGCCCTTTCTGTAAAGAAGTGTTTCCTGATATCCATCCTAAACCTCCCCTGACATGACTTGATTCCATTTTCCCTTGTTCTGTCACCAGTGAGAAGAGACCAACCCTACCCTCACTGCAATCACCTTTCAGGTATTTGAAGAGAGCAATAAGGTCTTTCCTCAGCCTCCTCTTCCCCAGACTAAACAGCCCCAGTTCCTTTAGTCGTTCCTTGTAGGGCATATTCCCCAAGCCCTTCACCAGCCTTGTTGCTCTTCTTTGGGCTTGATCCAGCACCTCAATGCTCTTTCTGTAATGAGATGCCCAAAACTGAACACAGTACTCAAGGTGAGGCCTCACCAGTGCTGAGTACAGGGGCAAGATTACTTCCCTAGTCCTTTTCACCACACCATTCCTCATACAAGCCAGGATGCCATTGGCCTTCTTGGCCACCTGGGCACACTGCTGGCTCATATTCAGCCGACTGTCCATCAGTACACCAAGCTCCCTTTCCGTCAGGCAGCTTTCCAGCCACTCCTCCCCAAGCCTGTAGATTAGACAGGGGTTGTTGTGACCAAAGGGCAGGACCCGACACTTGGCCCTATTGAAACTCATGCAGTTAACCTTGGCCCATCGATCCAGTCTATCCAGGTCCCTCTGTAGTGCCTTTCTTCCCTCTGGCAGAACATCGCTCCCTCCCAACTTGGTATCATCTGCAGTGCCTCAGGAGAGTATGTTATCTGGTCTATTAAATGTAAGATCTATCATCATAGTTGGGAAAATCTATTGTTGTGTTTGGAAGTATATCATACTTAACATTCCTTTTAAACTCTTGAAAATATTGTCACTAATTTGTGCCAAAGGCTGAATGTATAATTGGAAGACACAGGAGACCTAGACTTCACAACAGTTCTCAGATCATTTTGTAAGCCTAGAATTTGTATCCTTTCTCCAGGGTTAATCAAAGTCAACTTATTTTTGTCACAATTTTGCTACAAAATCAGTAAAAGACACAGCAATTCTCAACTTACTTGTTCCCAACACTTCAGTCCTCTTAAGCATTTATTATGTCAGTAGACATACTTGTTGTCTGTAACAATTATTTATACCATGACTGTAGAGGAATTTAAAACAGCTGGCTCAGAATTACCCATCTGACATAAGATCAGATGTAAACCACTTGCAGTGCCCTTGTTTTGACTAACGCATCTGACTTTGAACATTAACAGCAAAGTGGCATGTAGTGTGCTATTTTCATGACTGTAGCAGTGCGGCCTCTATTACTTTTTGTTCTCTTTTGTCATAAAATAACTTTTTAGGCAAAATAAAGTGGAACACAAAAACACTCTTTATAAAGTCTTTCAGAGAGTCTCTATATTGTTCCTTGAATAAGAAGCTATTCCTTGGTTAGGAGAATTGGGCTGTAAATCTCACCAACTTCTCTTCTTCTTTGATTCAGCATTGCAATATTATTTCAATCAAGTTGGGTGACTAAGGAGAGGCATTGAGTGAATCAGTTGAGGTATTGCTTTCATCCTACCACACTGAAGGCTCAGCTAAGAATTCAGTAACTAGTCTAAACTAAAATCACTATCCTGCTTACAGGATGATGAGGCAGTTTATAGAGCACAAATTGAGTTCCGGGGCAGAAAAGTCCTTCTGTATTTGATTTAGAAAAATACATTTTAAAGCAAACAAAACAAAAAAACGAACCAAACCAAACCAAAACAGGCTTCTCTGCCTGATATTTTACAGTGCTGAATTTAATACTATGTTTTAACACTCCAGCCCAAAGACCACCCAAGTGATAAAGAAATCCTTTTAACCATTTGGCCCTGAATCTGTCAGAGATAATTGGTGCACAAAAAGGAAGAAGTAAGTGGTCTTTGTACTTAACACTTTTCTAAATCAAGTCTGAAAGGAGAAAAGCACTAGCAAAAAGGGAGAGAATGGAATAGAATGTTACTTTATTCATTACAAATAAATGTCTAGTGTTTAAACATGTCAGCAGGCTAAAGCTCTGTTCTGAGGGGCATTGAGTGCCCTTGAATCCCTATGAAGTTAGAGGTAGGTGAGGTAACAGCACTCAACAGAACTGAGACCAGTGGATCATCTATAAGGAAAGCCACAGTGTAGAATGATGACCAAGAGATTTAAGCTGAACAGTACTTTCACCTCATTCTTTCTATCTCCTGAACCTAGGTCTGTCTAGATGTGAGTGGTTCATTCATTTCAATGTATGAAAGCACAGTAGAAGTGCATAGTAGAAGGTTTATCGTACAGTTCAGCACAGTGTTTTTCAGTCCCAATGGGTGAAAGGAAATGGTTCATTTCTTTGAGATGTGCTTTTTTGAGTCCCTTGGAGAACAAGGATGTCAATGCTTGTGCAATCGAATCTGTTTGCCGTGTACTACAGTCTTATCATGAGCCTGATTTTGCCGTACTAATCTTGGAAATAAAAGGAACTACTCCACAAATAATATGAAATAACATGAAGATGAAATTAAATGATGTAGATATTTTTGAAAATATAAGGGATCTGCAGGGAAGTTGCAAATTGTGTTTCGCATCAAATCTTGCACACCGTGATAAGGACATTCAGAACTGCTTAATCAGTTGCTTCAGATTCATATAATTGTATTATTTAATGTGAATATGTTGGAAATCCTAGACCTCTCTCTGGTGTCTATGCCAGTGTTTGATCATCCTCATTGTAACATCATTTGTAACATCCATAAATCAAACTGATATTTCCAGTGTCCATTGCTTCTTGTCCTTTTACTGTGCACAGCTGGAATTAATTTGGCTATTATCTTTTCTGCATCCTCCCTTTAGCTAATTGCACAGCAAAATGGTGTAGAGGGTAACAGTAGATGAGGTTGCTTCTCAGCAGTTATGCAACCTCATTAGAGTACAAATTTTATTTTAATTATGCTTTAAAGGGGAGTCAACGTATGCAAAAACTGTGAAGTGTATTAATATTTAAGGGAAAAAAGAAAAATCCTTCTAGGACCAAGATCATTCTCGAATTTATTGTCAAAAGACTTTGCACCTGCTCCACTGAGCAGTACATTTCCATAGCTGATGTTTCTGGGGAATTGGGCTTAACACTAGATATTTCATTTGTACTTGGTTCGTTCCAAGGATTGGGTGGTAAATTCCTTACTCAGTGCAAAGAGCTGTGGATACCACTACCACATAGACAAATAACATGTATGTGAATGCATAAATACGTTCACATATGTACATATGCTGTGTATTTGTAGTTTAATGCATAGTGTAGACAATAACTAGATCACACAGTTTGATCACATAGGCTGTTACCTTATATACCTAGTGATTATTTAATTTTCTACCTTGTTTTTAAGCAGTGGAATTAGTGACTGAGTACTTTTGATATAAGCATTAATGAATACAATGAGAAACAGTTTCTCGTATGTGAACTCATCATAAAAAGCATCTAAAAGACTGGATAAAAGCACACGAAGAATTCCCACATTTCATGTGGAAATCTTTGTCTCCTGTTAATCTGAGGCATGTGTACATTTTATATTCAACCTCGTATCAACCTGTCAGAAATTCCATAGTTCCTTTAGTATCAAAACTCAAACCTCCTCAAACCACCTCCCTTTAATGAGACTAATATC
This sequence comes from Pavo muticus, assembly GCA_016647715.1. Taxonomy (NCBI): domain Eukaryota; kingdom Metazoa; phylum Chordata; class Aves; order Galliformes; family Phasianidae; genus Pavo; species Pavo muticus. Next base: position 210,863 of record JACDJE010000085.1, on the reverse strand, counting down.
TCTAGTTCTCTGTGAAATCAAAGGAAATAGAGAGCACTCATGTCATGCAGAGGTCTTTGATGGTGATAGTGGGGTGAATAGCAACATTAATTTTTCACAGAAATTTCAGGTTTAAACATGTGCATTTCCAAAGCTTACTACCACATTTATTTTAAAAGGGGCTGCTCTTGCTAGTCTGATTTCCCTTATGAAAAATATAATATTTCTAAAAAAAGTTAAAAAAAGAAAAATCCACAAAAGCCTCTTTAATAAAGTCTAGTCCTATAGGCACTGAAAAGAGTATCAAAACTCCTACTGACTAAAATAAAAGCAGATCAAAGTGCTGTGCAGTCAGAATTAGTCTCTGTAAAGCAGACAAATGCTACTTTCTTCCTTTCCCACTCTCTATGCTTTTTGTCAGCTGTGTGATGGAGTGAAAGAAATGTTGATCCTGATGCTAAGTGAAGAAGACTTGTCTGGATCCAAATGATTAGCAGCATTTGTGAAAACAGTTTGAAAGTGAGATTTTGATTGTCATCAAATTGTGCACTAAAAGTAAACCTCTTTGGTCATGAGAATCCAATGAAGAGAGACTGCAAAAGAAAGAAAGAAAGAAAAATCTGGATTCTAATACAGTTGACTGAAAAGTTCTACATCTGAAATGTATGAAAAAGTATGATAATTGTTAAACCCTCTTAAAATAAAAGGCATTTTTGAGGAAAGTAATTTTCACTTAAAAAAGATTTTAGATTCATCTGCAAAACCCATCTTAGAATTACCAAATGTATATCAGCAGATAATAGGTTCTCTAGTCAAGTGGAGTTTTCTTCAATCTCATCTTCAACTCGAGCTCCTTAATCAAAGCACATCATGTAAGCTTTGCACTGAGAAGTCATTGACCTGACCTGTTAGTAAGCAGCAAAAGGAAATGAGCAGCAATAGGAAATGGGAAGAAAATCTTGAATGGAAAATGCAGTGAAGAGGAGGAAGATTTGTTTGTTTCCAGGAGAAATTAAACTCATATATCTCTAATGATAAAAGGCAGTGGAAATAGAAACAAATAATGTATCTGTGTATGCCTTTGTCAGTGAGTACAACTGTTCTGGTACTTTGCCTGTGATAATTGTATCTCAAATATTACTACAAATTTAAATCCTTTGTATATTAACACCTCAGAAATCAGCTCCCAAAGGAACAAAGAAGAGAGGGAAGCACAAATTGTTACTGATAAGTAGATTCCCAGAGGTCTGGAGGCTTGCCGATGTGACTCCCAACTACAAGAAGGGCCGTAAGGAGGATCCAGGGAACTACAGGCCTGTCAGCCTGACCTCGCTACCAGGGAAAGTTATGGAGCATATCATCTTGGGTGAGATCATACGGCACGTGTGTGGCGTCCGGGGGATCAGGCCCAGCCAGCATGGGTTCATGAAAGGCAGGTCATGTCATGCTTGACCAACCTCATCTACTTCTACGACTTGGTGACCAGTCTGGTAGATGAGGGAAAGGCTGTCGACGTAGTCTACCTAGACTTCAGCAAAGCCTTCAGCATGGTCTCTCACAGTATTCTCCTGGGGAAACTGGCTGCCCGTGGCCTGGACAGGTATACCCTTCTTTGGGTAAGGAACTGGCTAGAGGGTCGTGCCCAAAGGGTAGTGGTTAATGGAATTAAGTCCAGCTGGCGATCCATTTCAAGTGGTGTCCCCCAGGGGTCAGTACTGGGGCTCATCTTGTTTAATATCTTTACTGATGAACTGATCGGTAAATTTGCAGATGACACCAAGCTGGGAGGTGGTGTGGATCTGCCTGAGGGTAGGGAGGCCCTTCAGAGGATCTAGATAAGCTGGGTTGCTGGGCTGAGGTGAATGGGATGAGGTTCAACAAGGCCAAATGCCAGGTCCTGCACTTTGGCCACAATAACCCCATGCAGCACCACAGGCTTGGGGATGAGTGGCTGGATGATTGTGAAGAGGAAAGGGACCTGAGGGTGTTGGTTGCTGCTCGGCTGAACATGAGCCAACAGTGTGCCCAGGTGGCCAAGAGGGCCAATGGCATCCTGGCCTGCATTAGAAATAGTGTGGCCAGCAGGAGCAGGGAGGTAATCATCCCCCTGTACTCAACACTGCTGAGGCCGCACCTTGAGTATTGTGTTCAGTTTTGGGCCCCTCACTACAAGAAAGACATTGAGGCCCTGGAACATGTCCAGAGAAAGACAACAAAATTGGTGAGGGGTCTGGAGCACAAGTCTTATGAGGAGAGGCTGAGGGAGCTGGAACTGTTTAGTCTGGAGAAGAGGAGGCTCAGGGGAGACCTTGTTGCATTCTACAACTTCCTGAAGGGAGGTTGTGATGAGGAGGGATTTGGCCTCTTCTCCCAGGCAACAAACAGGACCTGAGGAAATGGCCACAAGTTGTACCAGAGGAGGTTTAGGTTAGACATAAGGAAAAACTTTTTCTCTCAGAGAGTGGTCAGGACTGGAATGGCCTGCCCAGGGAGGTGGTGGAGTCGCCGTCCCTGGCAGTGTTCAAGAGGCATCTGGGTGAGGAGCTATGAGATATGGTTTAGTAGCTTATGGTAGCAAGAGTAATGGGAGGACAGTTGGACTAGATGATCTTGCAGGTCATTTCCAACCTTGTGATTCTATGATTCTCTGTTTTACTTTAGATGAGCTATATACTGAACTGTTAATTTCAAATCTGCCCATGGTCTGCTTCTTAGCTGCATGTTCTTAGCTGCATACCAGCAGTTTTTTTGTTCTATCAGTCATGGACTGCTGCTTTCGAAGCCAAGCAATATATAATATAGGTTTTGTGTTGGATAGTTCTATCAGTCTATTTATTTATTTATTTTGTCAGAAAATTTTGTATCAGGGATGGTTAGTCTTCCCAGGGTATGCCTGATTGAGATCCAGTGTCCTCCTGACATCTACTCAGCTGTCTGTCATATAGCGAGTGATCTCCAAAATGGGACAGAGTGCTCAAAGTTGCTGCATGGATTCATGAAGATAACCTGCTCCGTGTGTGAGGCAAGATTTGACAGCATCTGCAATAGTGATGGCTAAGTGCTCCTGAGTCACAGGTGATGCCACAAAACAGATGCGCTGGGTACCACATTTTACATTGTTGCAGGAATTTCTTGAGAGTTTAGCATGGCAAAGTCTTCAGTATGCTGTAGAACAGGCTCATGCAAAAGACGAATGAGTTTTCAGGGGGGTAATTCAAAAAGCTCATTTCCTTTAACACTGCAAAGTCTTGATAATATCTGGATGTAATATTTGTCATGAATACATCTGTCCTGTTCTCAATACAGCACCTGCTATATCTGTATCTGTACTTTCATCTACAATAAATATTGTAATTACTTCATTTATACTATATACTATGTAGAGAGAATACATAGTGTCTTTAGGAAAAGAGAGACATAGTTATCAGAAATACAATAAAAACACCACTTATTATGTTACGGAAAACATCAGGCTTCCTATTTGAATGCATGAGGATGCAGTCATACAACTCATTCATACTAACAGAGGTACATGGCCAAAGACTACGTCTAATGTTGAGTGAGATCCTAACAGTTTACTCCATCAAACAGAATGCTGCATTTACTTTTAATAATCTTTCTTCCTGTGGGGAAATACTAATATTATGAAAATGTCTAATGGAATGTGATACTTTAATCTTTCGATAATTTCTTTCTTTTTACTCTGTCACTGTTTCCAGGCCATATTTCTTTTTTTTTTTTTCCCCTTTCTTTGTTCCAGACTAGAAGAAACACTTTTTGAAGACTTACGTAGCTATTTTTTCAGAAGAGAACAAACTTTGCTGTAGAGGATTCAGGAAGACAGCAAAAAGTTTCAGTAAAAAGTAAAAGTTGTGGGAAAATGTTATATAATTTCTGAAGACATATAAAAGATATTTTTCCCATATTTATTACATATTTACAGCCCATATTTTTAGCTAGTAGAAGAAGAAAGGAATAAAGGAGGCATGCTTTGAATATCTTTTCTCTCTATAAAAAAATTGATTGGTTTAATTGTCCTGCTCAGAGAAATCATTTGAATCATGCAAATTATTTTGTACCTGAAGTTTACATAAGAAAAAATACTGTAGGAACAATATTGTATCTCACAGGACAAAACACAGTGAGGTATCAAGACTAAGAAAGAGCCATTAAAAAAATTCAGCATACTAGCAAGAAATTCATTTTTCCCTAAGCAATCTCTGAAGTATTTATTAGGTAGTACTTTCTGCCAGCAAAGACATAAGAGCCAGACAGATAATTATTAATGTGCAACCATTATTATTATATTATATATATATTATTATTATAAACACAAAACCATTATATGCTTTGCTCACTTCATCCTGAAATGAGTGTCCAATGTTCTCCAAGAAGAGTGCCTTCTTAGAGAGGTAGAGGACTAGTTTGTATGAGACCAAGTTTTAGTGAGATCAATCCTTCTCAAAAGTTTTGGAAATAGGAATGTCACCATTTTGCCTTGGTTGCTAGGAAAAATGTAGAGTTTTCAGGATGCTGTCAGGAAAATGGCATAAAAGTAGTGGAAAGTATAGCTTTTGTGGGACACTATTTTCTTAATAGAAGTCTAGTAATATGATGTTTGAAGAGGTAGTCTTTATTACTATTGACTTAAGGGTGTCATACTTGAAGATACTGCCAAAAATCACATGCATACAGAGAAATATGATTTATTCAGCCCCAGGGAGGTGTGTTGATCTGCTTTTGTCATGGCATGCCACAGACAATTGTATTTAGAAGAGAGGAGTTTTCTCAGAGATGTAGTTCTTCATGTTGGCGACCAGGGAGACCAGAAGTGGGGAATAACAAGAGTCTCCCCCTACCTTTAGAATACTTTCTGGCATAAAATGTAGCATAGAGGATATAGTATTCTGTATGTAGATTGAGGCCACTCTTCTCTTTCAGGAAGCCAGGAGAGAGACACTGTAACACCCTAACTAACTTACCATCTTGGGTTGATGTTGGGGCAGTGCAATTTCTACATACATTGGGCTAAGTTGGAAGCAGTGGTAATAAATACCTTTTGGTATTTATTTTGTCATTTCCACTCACCATTCCTTTCTTACTAAAAGGGTTATTCATTTCCCATTTCAGTGAAAGAGCCCTGCTTGACCACGTAGAAGCTGGATCATGCTGTAACATGTTACAGAACAGCAAAGAGTTGCCAGCAGAACTAATCCCAGCAGTGACATATCAAATCATTCCATGCCATTTAGCATTCATTGGTATCATACACAGGCAGCTATGGATTTGGTCTGTGGAATGCTATTTGTCTTTGAAGTCTTTTTTTTTTTTTTTTTTAAATTCTTCTATACATCATGTGTTCAGCACTAATAGGAAATTTCTATTCAGGAATGAATTCCATTCACTTGCTGAGCATGTATCAGCTACACTGTTGATTGGTAGTGAGACAGGAAAATTTTAGGTTTTCTTTTCTGCATAAACCTCATCTCTCTTTCTCTCTGTTGCATGGCTGTTTGTTTTTGACATGTAGCATCTTAGTTACTGTAATTGCTTCAGAGATTGCTTTGATATTTGCTCTTTTGTTATGTTAATAGAATAACTAGCCTCTCTTACTTTGACCTTGCATTATTTTGTTAAAGCTCTACAATCTTCTGTATAAACAGTCCTGATTTTGCAAAGCTTTAATTACAGATTACCCTTTCTGGTAGCACTGGAAATGAATGTGTTTAGGCTACTTTGTGAAAATTATCAGAAAGAAGTCTAACAATATTCTTTTTTTTTTGGTCATGCGGTTGATCTTTATTATATTTCGTTTGCCCTTATGTTTTTCACGCATCTATGAACAAGGTCAGATATTTATTTTCTTCTGAATATTTGATCCAGCTTCTTCTCTGTTGATTCTGTAGTTAGGCACTACTAGACGTGATCCAGTCAAAACATGTAGCTTCTATTTTCGTTTCCACAGTACAGTAATATATTTTTACATATAGTTTATTTTTCTTTCATTGAAGGGTTTTCCACAAACAACATAATATCAGATGCTTCTGGATATAACACAGGGGGGAAAATATAGATAAATTTAGGTTCAATACTGACAATGTTGTATTTACTCCTACATAGAACTTTATGGGCTGGAATGAGAACCATTCAAACACTATTGTGAGCTTGAAAACAATCTTTCAAATGAGAATATGACAGACTTCAGAATCTGAACGTTTATACAGCATCATTTTTAAGGTTCTTTTCACATCAAAGTCACTTTTATGAATAATCACATCACCACCACAGTCACTTCTCAACTCTTAACTGCAATCTCTGACTGAATTTTTTGATGTCTCAGGGATGTACAGTAGTTAATTCTTACATAGTAGGACCTTGTTCTCATGAACACTTTCTCTTCAAAAATCTTCTTAGTCTTGCTAATAAAATATGAATAAAATATTAAAGTTTTGTCTCAATTTAAGATTAAAGATAGAAGACACTAAATTATACATCTGATGCAGGCTTATCTCTTCCAGATTTTCTATTAGCGTGTTTAAAGAGATAGATATTCTAGTTGTTTATATGATGTTACAATTCTTTCAGAATTTTACTAGATTACTAGTAGCAAGTTGTTTCTAAATCTAATCATGTGCCATACACCAAGAAAATTCTGTTAATCAGAATTGAATATCCACATTTAAATTTAATGTTTCTCTTTAACTTTCATAGAAACTCTTGCACCTGCAAGTTCATATGAAGTAACATTTTATCAAGGGGAAAAATATTTTCATATAAATGTGTGTATATACACGCATCACAACCAGATTTATTTGTTTCAGACTTCTGTTGTATTAGGCGACAGCGAGGCTATTCGGGATGTCACGGGATAGTGCCCCCCCGAGCTCAGTAATTGGACAATGCACCTTTAGGGGGTGTAGACGAAGTACAGCAAGAATGTACTTAAACGAATGCCACGTGTGATTAAACGCCATTTTGCCATTTTGCCATTTTTTCTGCACATCATATTGGTGTCTTATGCAGTTCTTGGCCCTGATCAGGTAATTGATCAGTCTCGCAAAGGGTTAATACAGCCTGAACAGATCATTAATGACAACAGACTTCCATTGTAAACAAATAACACAAACATATTCTTTTTTGGGACATTAAAATCTCCCTTAGGCTAAGTCATGGAATATGTTTATAATCTTAATTGTAACTTTTGTTTGTTTCTTGTAATATTTTTTTGGTTTAATAAAATCACTGATTTTGTAAGAGATTAAAAAGAAAACGTACTCCAGACAAATTCCCGTCACTTTATTTTTGTCATTATTTCTAATCTATACACTTGTATGATTTTGAAAAAAATAGTGAACAAAAATCACTTTAATAAGGAAAAAAATATTGTACTTTATGAAAAAGAAAGAAAAATGTAGTGTAAGCAGTATTCATTAATATTTACAGAAGATCTACTCTAATACAATATGAAAATTCTTTTTGTTTTGGAAATATTTATCATGCTTTTATTTCTTATAATTAATGCAATATCATAGGTGAAAGTAAGTAAATAAAATAAAAGTTAAAAACCTTTTTTTACCAGCAGACCTACAACAATTAGGGAACCAGTATGAATCAGTGTTTCTGTAGGTGTGTGTTGTCTCTATCCGAGCTGTTACTATGTGAGCTGTTTCTGCTACCTATACTGTATGATATTGTGCATTATCCATTGCAGAGTTTTTGCAACCTATGTCACTTAGAGTGTTTTACTAATTTTACTGTTTGCTAATAAAGTCATATCAGCAAAAAAACCCCACTCCTTGAATAGACCCTTATTGCCATTATGGCTTGGATGGAAATACAAAAAGGCCAATTACTTACATAGCAGTTAATTGGAGTTGTAAGATCTTCCTACCAAACCTTTATTTTTGTCAGGAAGAGGCTTGTCGCTTCTTAAATTTAATTGATATCTTTGTCCTTAGTTCATATAAGAGAAATAAGATGAATGGTGTTGGAATACATTCAAATTAGACTTCATATCTTTGTCTCTCTTGGGGCATTTATGCTGAGTATGAAGTGCAGTCTGAAGGCATGGCTGGCATTTAGGACCACTGTCCTAATTGGGACCAGCTTATCAGCCACTGTCCACACAGTATCACTAAAGTTTTTGTCTGGCTAAAAACATCAATTAAAATCTCACCAGTAGAAAGAAGACACAGATCTGTTTTCAACTCAGCTTTTAGGGCATGTTCTCTTTAATAAATGATTAGGATGCAGGACTCAAAAGCATACTAAAGTAAATTTACAGATGTCATTAAATTAAGAAGTGTTGCTGAGTTCCTGTATGATAGAGAACCTTGAAAAACTGGAGGGCTGAGAAATCACCAACTGCATGAAATTTAACAAAAGCAAATCGAAAGATTCTGCACCTGTGATGGGGCAACCCTAGATTTCTAGACTGAGGAATGAGAGACTGGGATGCAGCTCTGTGGAAATGGATCTGGAGGTTCTGGTTGATGGCAAGTTGAATCTGAGTCAGCAGTGTGCCCTGGCAGCCCAAAGAGCCAAATGTACCCTGGAGGAATTCAGGCCCAGCACAGTCACTGGGCAAGGGAAGGGTTTGTCTTACTCTGTGCTGCCTCACTTTGAGCACAGGGTGTGGGCTTGGGCACCACAGTATAAGACGGACATAAAAACATTCGAGAGTATCAGGGAGGGCAACAAAGACCATGAGGAGGGCAAAATGTGTGAGAAGCAGCTGAGGTCCCTCTGTTGGCTCAGCCCAGAGCAGAGGAGACTGAGGGGAGGCTTCATGGAAGCTGATGGGCATCGCTGAGCTCTGCTCTCTGGTGACAGTGACAGAGCCCGAGGGAACAGCACGGAGCTGTGTTGGGGGAGGGTCAGGTGGGGGTTCAGGAAAGGTTCTGCACCGGAGGGTGGTTGGGCCTTGGAACAGGCTCCCCAGGGTTAAAGCCCCAAGCTGCCAGAGTTCAAAGAGTATTTGCACAATGCTCTCAGACAAAGGGTTTGAATTTTGGGTGGATCTGTGCAGAGCCAAGGGCTGGACTTGATGACCCCTGTGGGTCCCTTCAATTCAGGATGTTCTGTGATTCTCTGATTCCATGATATGAGGGTTAAGTAAAACAGTAGTAGTGAGCTTAGATGCCAGAGATAGTTCAAAACACTGGTCTGTGTTTGAATTTACTTGTTTAAGTGGAACATGACTTGGGTCACATGACATGGGTCAGACTAGAGGTCTTCATGATGACCTGTGCCTGACAAAACTGAGTGCAATCGGTCAAGATGGCACAATTGAAGCTTGCGGTGAGAAAACATTCAAAACATCTTTTCAAATATTTTTTTTTCAAGGTATGTCGAGTTCTCTGGTCTTCTACCCTGTCAGATGAGAAATTGAAGAAAAAAAGGGCTCTTCATATCCTCCTGGATAGGCTGTTGAAACTTTTCAAATGTGAAAAAAAAAAAAATGTTGTGGGAAGGAAAGCCCAGCAAAGCTTGGTGAGCTTAGCAGGAGACTTAAAGAGATTATATCCAAAGTTCACAGACAGACTTAGCAAAAGTTGAACTTGACTGTTATCTTGAAAAGCCTTCGAAGGCAGGGATCATCAACACCACCACAGTTCTCATCGCTGGCAAACAATTTCAAGCAGCTTTAGGTATCAGATTGTATAGCCTGGGAACTCAAGAGAGAATTTTCAGGGTTGCTGTTTCTTTATAGGTTTCTGATTTATTTGGAAGCAAAGTTTACCATTCCTACATCTAGAGAAAAAAAAATAGTAGTAACTGAATAATAATAGTAATAGTAGTAACTGAAGATCCGTAAAAAGGTCACTCTCTCAGTGTTGTCCATATTATTTTCAGTTTCAACAAGAGTAAATCTGAAATGATTAGAATTTTTTTAAGATCTAACGAAAGCAGTAGATGGCCCCTAGGGCCAGAAATAGTACTATGTAAACCTTTCATCCCTCTCATAAGGATAGTATATTGTCTGCTCAGAAGGCCACCTCACAGTGGTTTACTGAGTACATGAAATAAAATCTTGGGTTTATTTCCACTTACTAAGAGGAAAAATAAACATTAAAAACCAAAATTAAAATTAAAAAACCAAGCCCACTGCCCTCCTCCCCCTTCCCC
>JACDJE010000085.1:49359-200329 GCA_016647715.1 Pavo muticus | reverse complement strand
TTTTTTTTTTTATTCTATGACACCAGACAACCTTATATGTAAAATTCAGTGATTTTAAGGAAAGAAACTAAGTAACTGTCACATACATCCATATTATTTATTTAAGGTATCTTGCCTTTTTCATATTTTTCCTATTTTTAAATGTGTATTCTGTTCCAGTGGGCAGAGGCTAGCTCTAATAACAATGCTGGACACTGGGTCTTACGGCTGCATTCTCACTATCTGTTAAGAAATTCACATGTTTATTTTAGGAAATGAGGATGACTTCCTAACCTCTAGCTGCAAAGATTCATAAAAACACCTCCTCTGCCCTCTGTCATGTGTTGCTTGGTCTTTGTTCAGGATGGGAAGCAGGGACACACTCTTTAGCAGAGTCTGTTGTGACAGGACAAGGGGAAATGGTTTCAAACTAAAAAAGGAGAGACTTCGAACGTAACGAAAAAGTTTTTCATAATATCACAATCAGGGTAGTGAAACACTGGAACATCTTTCCCAGAGATGTGGTGTATGCCCTGTCACTGGAGAGATTCGAAGTCAGGCTGGGCTGGGCTCTGAGCAACCTGTTTTAGCTATAGGGGAATTGGACTAGGTGATCTCTAAAGGTCCCTCCAAACTCAAACAATTCTATGATTATGTGCTTTACAGGATCTCATATTTACAAGTCCTCAGAACAAATACATATTTCTTAGACTAATGCCTTCCATTATTAACCTGTCCTATTCATTAGAATTTAAGCTCCAGTAAGTATCTTCTGTTCATATTTGCTATGATACTTTTGCCCAAATTGTTATACGGAAGAATGTTGAAACAATAAGCTTTCCATGCTTATCTTAGCCTTTATATAATTTATTCAACATTAACATGCACAATCATAACTGGTTGCAAGAGCAAACTGTCAGGCACAATAGCAAATTCTAGGAGGCAAGTCATTTATCTGAATCCGTACATTTTGCTAAGAAATAAGAGGCCATAATAGTAAACTTTTCAAGTGATAATTTTAAGATCATTTTTAAGTGCAGATTTAAAAAAATATACTTGAAAATCTAGTCCAAGGGTACAATATTAAAATAAATAACTAACAGTATCTCAAAGTTGATAGGTATGTAAGAATGTATCTTCTTGCACCTGTAGCTTTCTTAGCTGTTGTAACATATTTCAATGCTCACACTAACTTGTGACTCAGATGTATTTTAACAAACTGTGAATAAAACTAATAACTCAGTAGCCTCTCCATGATGATAAGAGGTTGGAGATTTTGTAAGTTAGATTTGCAGACTAAATTCAAATCCATTTCTTAGTCTACATCCAGGATCTGAACCATATCTTACAGAAGTTAATCACGGACTGATCCTATTGACATAACAGACTCTTAAAAGCTCTCAGTCTCACCTTCCTTTCAGTCATCAGGCACCTCTCCCATTCTCCATTGCCTTTCACAGATTATAAAGAGTGGTTCAGCAATCCCTTCCACTAGCTCCCTCAGCACTCATGGGTCTATCCTGTTGGGGAACATAGATTTGTGTGTTTTGCCTAGATGATCTCCAGCCATGTACTGCTTGACCAAGGGGTTCTCTTCCTTTCTCCATACTTTCTCTTTTACCTCTAGGGTCTGGGATTCCTGGAGGCCACTCTTAGCAGTAAAGCAGCAGTAAAGAAGCTGCTCAGTAACATCACCTTCTCAGTGTCCTTTCTTATCAGGGCACTCAGCTCATTCACCAGTGGGCCCACGTTTTCCCTAATCTTCCATTTGGTATTGACATACTCAAAAATCCTTTTTTGCTCTTGACCTCCCTTGCCATATTTAATTCCATGTGTGACTTAGCTTTTTTTTTGTTTTTGTTTTTGTTTTTTTTCCATCTCTGCATGCCCTGACAGTGTTCTTACATTACTTCCAATGTGTTCCTTCCAATTCCTTCCAATGCATATATGACCAGACCCTTTTCCCACATTCCTTAAACTGTCTTCTTCAATTTGAATGTTTTTCCATGAGCTCCTTGCTCATTCATGCAGATCTCCTGCCACCTCTGCCTGATTTCTTATTCTTAGGGATGCACAGATCTTGAGCTTGAATGGCAGTTAAATGTTAATCAACTCTCCTGGGCTCCCATACTTTCCAATGCTCTAACCTCCTGCTAGGTCCTTGAAGAGGTCAAAGTTGGTTCTTCTGAATTCCACGGTTGCAATCTTACTTATTGTCCTGTTTCTTCCATGTAAGATCCTAAACTCCACTATCTCGTGGTTGCTGTACCTAAAGCTGCCTCCAGCCTACATATCCCCAGTCCATCCTTCTTTCTCTGTAAGAATAAGGTCTAGCAGTGAAACCCTCTTCGCTGGCTCCTCTACCATCTTTAACAGAAAATTATCATCAGTACTCTACAGGAATCTCCTGGACTGTATGTGCCAGGAAGTGTTGTTTTTCCAGCAAATATTAGGGTGAGTGAAGTCCCCCATGAGAAATAATGCCCGTGTTTTCTTGCTAATGTTTTTGAAACCAAGTAGCCAAATGATAAGAATACCTCAAGATTTTTGTATTTCATTGAGTTTTATATTTGAATAAGAGTTTAACTGGACATGAGATTGCTTATTTAAGGTCAATCACAGGAAATGCTGAAGGTGGGTATCTTATTAGGCCAAGTTGTCACATGCTCTTTACTCCATCATAAACTACACAGTTATAGAAAGCACCTGTTTAGAGTTTCTACATAAAACCGAAATGCATGAATTCAATTATCATATTACTGTATGTGTTTTATAATCGTGTGTGCATAGTGGGGAAGGAGGATGAATTAACATTTCTGAATGATGTTAGGAGATTGATAACTGTACTATTCTGTTTGCTAAGGGGAACATCTGGAAGAGATGAAATCTAATGACATTTATACATAAAGATTACTTAATGAGTCAGTGCTTCAAAGCACACTGTCTTCTCATGGTTATTGAATGTCCTCTAATCTAATAATTTTTTCGTAAGTATGGTGAAAACAATGTAGAAGCACTTGACGCAGTTTTCTAGAGGAAAAGAATGGGTCTTATTGGTTATAACTTAAAGAAGATATTCAACATGTATATGAAACAAATTGTATTCAATGATACATTGATTGGCAAACTCCAAAGTAATGTGGTCCTTCAAAAAGTCACGTATCTCAGTCATCTGAATATCTGAATTTTCTCTTTCCCTCCTGTATTGTGATTCAGGGTAGAAATAATAAATAGTTCTTACCTTTCATGAGATTTCTAGGTATCTGTTAGAGTCAGCAGTAAGTGACATTATAACGGATAAATATGCTTGTGCTCAAATGGTTTTATTACTAATATATTTTCCATGGAATGCATTTTTGTAGTTAATTTTGCACATGGACAACATGGGAACCAATTTAAAATATAAACTAAAATGCATATACAAATATGTACCTCTTAGAAGATGTGTGTGTGGTACTGGAGAACTTTCATCTTGGAATTTGGATAGTATATAAAATTGTAATATTTGATGACAGTTGTTTCAAGAGTGGTACTGAGCTTCATTACTTTAGAAAAAATAAAGAGAAAATTATGATTCAGCAGTCACAGTCTTTCCAAAAGTTTTTTGTTGCATGCAGAAGGCACACTCCTATTACAAGATTGCATATATCTCATCAAAACTTAAACATTTCCAAATCAAGGTGTCTGTGACACATAGGATTGATAATGTTCTAAAAATTTCTTTATCTTGATTGTAGAGAGAGCCCAGATAGTACCTTTGTTTAGAACAGAAATGTTCAATCTATAGCCTGTAAGCTGGCCCTTAACTGCTCGTGATGTGGCCCCACAAGATCACGAACTTTTAATACTATGATGTGATTTTTAGTGATATTTTTCAAGAGTCAATTGAATGTAGCTTGATTACAGACTGCATAGGTGACAAGGGAACTCTGTGGAGAGCAGGGTGTAGTGCTAACCCCAACTCTCCTGCCTACTCCACACACTCTATTGAATTGAAACCTGCTTGTTTTCACGTTACATGCACTTGTCACGCTTGGCAAGTGAAATGCAGCGATTACTGATAATGATATTACAACGCAATGGTGGCTAAGCTGGAGTAAAATTAAAAAAGATTTTATGATTCGAGAAAAGAAATCAAGTCATTTATAGAATCAAAAGGAAAATTAATGCCAGAACTTTAAAATGAAAAATGGCTCTCAGATTTAGCATTTTTAGTGAATTTGGTTACTCATTTAATTGAGCTAAGCATGTATCTTCAAGGTGAAAATCAACAATTTTGTGCTATGTTTCAAACCATAACAGTGTTTGAACTTAAATTATGGCAAACTCAAGTTAAGATAAATAATTTATTCATTTTGTTATGCTGGTTTTATGGTCCTGTGAACAGTGAAAAATATGCAACTTTGCTTTTCTTTTTGACAAAGGAAGTGAGAATAGGTAGCAAGACTTCTGAAAAAAAAAATTGTCAGATTTTTGGTATATTTGCAACTCTATTTCCAGTCAACATAAATACATCACCTGCAAATTTTCAAATTAAATGTTGTAATCAGGCTTTCAACTTCAGGAAAAGTTTGATCTTAACAAGATTTTTATAAGATCTATCCTATCAGAGAAAAATATCCCTCATTTCATAATCCTGCCCTATTCATGTCATCGTTTTTGGGCAGTATGTACATTTGTGAACAATTATGAGAGCTTCACTGAAAATAATGCTTCCTATTTTATTATGTTGGCCCACAACGTCAGAGGTGGATGTTGGTGGTATAGCAGTAGAGGTTGAACCTTCCACCAGTATTCCCCTATATTTTGCTGCTGTGTGACAGATGGCAGCAGAGGGGCAGTATGACAAAATGGTATCTGACATGGACACTCATATGAAGAAAAGGTGTGGAATTGAATTCTTTTGTGTAGAAAAAATGGCACCTATTGACATTCATTGATGGCTGCTGAATGTTTATGGAGACCAAACAGTGGATGGTGAGGCTGTGGGTCGTATATTTCAGCAGTGGCAACAACAGTGTAAAAAACAAGCCACATTACAGACAACCATACTGATTTTTAAGAGCATGGGCTCTTGTTCATCACTGATAAAAAATGGTAAGGTTAGTTAATGGTAGTTAATGGTTAATGGTAGGGTCTAGGTTGAAAATTAGTATTTTGTAGCTGAGAATTTTCTCTAACAGTGTTATGTGCTCTTTGTATGTGTTGTAATTTCCACAGAAGTAAATCAGCGGCATCACATTCAGAACAACCTACATATTTTCAAGGATGAAGCACAGGAAGAGTAAAATTAGATTAAAAAAAATCACTTATGAGCACCTTGAGAACTTATGAAGAATTACAGCTGCTTCCATTGAACCCGATATTGATGCATTAATTTCACAAAATGTTGAATATCCCACTAGTTTTATGTTTTTGTTGCTTTTACATGTTTTAATAATAAATATAAAATAATAAAATAAGTTTTGATACTTATATACATTGACTGTATTATATATATTATATGTGTCCCAAGACAGTTCCTTTTCACTCAGTGTGGCCCAGACAATCCAAAATGCCTATGGTTTAGATATTTATTTTCCCAGATGAATGAAATTACGCAAAACAAATCCAGTCTCTAATGTCTTCTGGTGTAGTTTGACTGAGATCTTTATTACAGTTTTAATTTTTTTTGCTCTCCAGATGGCAGATTTTGTAGAAAGCCCTTGCTTTGAAATAAGGGAAATCCTTAAAGGGCAGAAGTTTCTCACTTGATCTTATAATCATACTCTGAATTTGCAAGCTGTGTGCAGCAGAAAACTACCTGGTTTTTTTCTCCTAAATTTTTCTTCATAACCAACTAAATCTTCTATATGAGTTTTTTTTATTAATAAGAATCTCCGTTAAGATTAGACAAAGCTTGTCAAAAGACAAATTCATGTTATGTAAGAGCCAAAGTAACAAATAAAGATGTATCATTTGGCAGAGTAAGAAACCCTGAGGGCTCAACACTATTTGGGGATTTAGATGACAAAAGTTCTGCTTGTTGCTGTGCTGGTCTAGGGTGATTAAATAAGGGTTTAAAGCTGATCCTCTGTTAGCTTAGCTAAGTTCCCCGGCCAACCAGCTGTGTGCAGATACATTCTTGCTTTTCTGAATCTAGAGAGAAAATGATGTCTCAACCTGAGGACAACATTCTCACAGATCTATTTTTACTTTGAAACCAAAATTAATGTTGATTCCACAACAGAAACATCATCTTAAAGATGGTCCTTTAGAAAGGTCACCTCAGAGCCTTCCTACATCTTCACACTAGTGACTACTGAGTACGAGAAGGATATTTTTTTCTCCTTCATTCAATAAATGAAGAACTTGGGAAATTTCACAGTTCAGTTTCCATTCCCTGAATCAGATAGTAATGTTTTAAAATGCTGAGGTTTCTTGTGGAACAGCAATTTTGTAATAACAGGCTGCTAGAAATGCTGTGTTAAGAGGATTTTGCAAGAATGGATGCAGTAATATGGATGCAGCTGCTTCAGTATGGGAAGGATAATTCAGAATGAGAGGATGTCCTTACTACACATATTCCTGGAAATGCAGTAACTGCAGTAAAAATGTATTAAAGACTCTTGTGAAATAAAGACATGAGATATATTGCATTGTTTCCTTCATAAGCAATATGCTACTTTCGGGTAACTTTATGTGCCACTTTAGAGTAACTATCAACTATTCCGTTTGACAGTTGTAATGATAGATTAAAAAAAAAAAAAAAATCTTAGGCCTCACACTGACCTCTAAAAGATACATTTCAGCTACAAATGAAATATTTTTTTTCGAGCAATTGTCACCATTTATTAACACCTACTTAACATTTCCTCAGAAAACGGATTCTAAAATAATTCAAAGGTCTCCAAAGACCTGAACATGCTTTTGCAGCATGTAGTCTTTTCCCTTTTCAATACATCTTGAGACTTACTCCTTTTGTTCTCTTTCTTCTCTGTCAAGTACCCTCATCCCAGCTGTTTAAACCTGTATAAGCACATTTCTTCCATGGTAGCTTTCTCTTCTGCTTATTTCTCATACAGATTTCAGTATCCGATAGATGAATAATTATTTATTGTATTATGTACCTAAACTGTTCTATCTGTATGTTGGGCTATGAAGTCCTTGATTCAGACACAGCGTTTAATTGCTGGTCTATCCAGCATCCAGCATGCAGATGATGCATACAGAATGCAGGTCTTTAGAAGTGACTATTAAATTTTAAGCATCTAAATTAACACAATTAATAACCTTGAGAATCAGAAGATGTTGAGCATAACCATTAAAAGGTGTTGGGTCAAAAACTGTTGGTGCAAGAAATGTTGATGACAACAGTAACTTGCTAGAGTTTTGCCCATTGCTGTGCATTTCCTTTGTTGAGAAATGAAGAGAAGAATATTCAAGGTTGTGAGCTTCTTGAAACATTCAGAACTCAACCTCAGATCACATGAAAGTCCAGAACCTCCTTTATCATCACTCATGATCCAAATATTGCTTCAGCATTCTACTAGATTTGTATTTTATTTTATATATTTTATTTATATTTTATATATTTTATATATTATATATATAATAATAATATTATATATTATATGATTATTTTATATACTAGAAATAGCATCGATATCTATATTCTCAGACTTCTTGTATCATGTTTATCTAATGTTGCAATAGCTTTGCTCTAATCTGAAGTCAGAAGTTAATGAACTGAAAATATTCACTCTATGCCAATTATGGGCTCTGCTGACTTTTGCTTTGAGAGTCTGTGAAAAATAAATGAAAGCAAAAGAATATATTTTTTCAACGTGTATCAATCTTTGAATATTCTTTGATCTCTTTAAGGGCATTCATTGTCTAAGTGATTGGCACACTTTTATAGAAATAACTGAAACTTGGATTTGAAATAATTGACACCAAAGGGAAAACATATTAAATACAATGATCTCTGCCTCACACTTATTTTTTTTCCCAGTGTCAACATTAAAGATGATCTAATCCTTATTTTTATTCTTGAAAACAAGTGATTTAGCCGAAGTAAAAACAAAATATTACAAAAGCAGTAATGTATACACTATTCACAAGAAGACACCTAACAAATATTTAATAAACAAATATTTTTGTCTTTAAAAAAGTTGCCTTAAGCATTTTTTCTTACCATTTGTTTGGGAGATTTTTCTTTCTTAGTCCAAAGTCATAAATGAAAATGAAAACAAAACAAAACAAAACAAAACAAAACAAAACAAAACAAAACAAAACAAAACAAAACAACAAATTCAGAAATTCACAAAACTCACTGTACTCAAGTACAGCTTCAGAATGTCTGTGAAAAGAATGTGTTTACCTCTTAAATATTTGCCTGTTGTAAAACTGGCTAAGACATTTTGAATACAAAATTTTGCTTTTACAGCCCTGGAATGAACTTTTAATTA
Source organism: Pavo muticus (assembly GCA_016647715.1). Classification (NCBI taxonomy): domain Eukaryota; kingdom Metazoa; phylum Chordata; class Aves; order Galliformes; family Phasianidae; genus Pavo; species Pavo muticus. The sequence goes on along the minus strand of JACDJE010000085.1, from coordinate 191,900 downwards.
ATACAATCAGTTGGATATTAAAAGCATAGAGAACCTGTTTATATTGATTTTAGTATATTTTTTAATAGAACAAGTTGTTATTTATTCTTGTAAGCTCCGTTAAATTTAATGGGCCAAATTATATCCTTCTGTGTAAAAAATTCAGCAGTGTGATGCAGATAATCAACCAGAAAAGTACAACTCATAGCTCTTCTCTAGAGTTGTAGGTACTCCAAAAATTTCCCGCCTAAGAAAAATTTCTAAACAAACAGAGGAGATGTGGCATCTGAGACCCCATGTAGACTATTAGGACTGACCAAGACATTCACACTGGGGCTCAGGTTTGGCTGCTCCATCAACTCTGGTGGTAAAACTTGTCCCTCATTTTTTTCACAGCATAATAAAAACATTGCTTAGAAAGAAATGGTTCAACGAACCATTGATATGCATCACCTGTGTGCCAGAATTTCTTTAAAAATCAATACTGACATTATTAGTGTTCAGCTCCAAAAAGAATTTCTTCATAGGTATGTCAGAGGCTACTGAAGTGCTGGGCAAATTATTTTTAGCTTTACTCCTTTTTCTACTCATGCATACTTACTTGAAAGCATGACTGTTTAGGTGGCAGGGAGCAGCTGTGTAAGAACAGAAATTCAAAGCCTTTTACTTAAAACTAATGATAGAAAATTGAAAATGGGATAGAATGTAATTAAATCAAATCCAATTTAGAAAGTAATATGAATGCCTTTATTCAGAGCTAATGCCTGAATTTCACTTCTCTAAAAGAAAATTAGTTGCCCCTAATATTAGCATTTGACATAGTATGTTCTAATTCGTTTGGATTTTTTCTTTTTCTATTTTTATAGGATATTCATTTTCCTCGTTATACCTCACCCACTTGAGCCAAGGCAAAGAACAGCCTGTTGAAGTTTCCACAAAAAAGGTGGCTGACTCAGTCATCTTGGGAAGGTGTTCTGGGTTAAGCCAGGATCATCTGGTTGGCCACTGCATTGTTTTTTTTTCATGTACATCTCATTCACTGATTACAAAAAATGCAATAAATGTTGAGATTAAAACATACATATAAATCAACAGATAAAACCTTCTGGGATTGAGTGACACCTAGAAACTATTTGCTTCTGACTGCAATCACCATGTTGTATGACATTTGATTTTCAGGAAAATCCATGAGTTCACAGATTAAGACCTTTTTTTCACTGATGAAAATATTGTTAAGGTTCTTTTAGTAGTTAAAGTTATGATATTGGGGCTCATTGTCATTCTACTGACATGTTAACAATGAAGAAGAAAAAGATACAAAGCTCAGTGCAAGTTTTGAGAGATTTCCATAGAAAAAAACTGATTTTATCTTCCTTTTAAGGGGTCAGTTGTTCATTGAGGCAATCTCTGATGGTGACATTATATTACTATACCAATTTTTCACCTAAATTAAGGACATTTAGCCTGTTATTTAGTGTGCAGCTGCAGAACTGATGCGTCTTATGTTCTATGTTGTTTCTTTTTTATTTATAGATGGGAAAAAGAAAGCTCTATATGGATGTTGCTCATGAGTGAAACTTTCTCTGGCAAGAGGAACTATAATCTGAACAGATCAAAGTTCTCTCCTTGTTACTTGTATTATACTTGTTGGTTAAAAACACAACAGTACAGAGATGTTCCTTTATCAGCCATCTCATTTTCTTTACATTAGCTCTGTATTTCTTCTGGTAATACACTTTCCCTAAAAGAGGTGTAAGTACATTTATATAACAACAATATTTACTTTATCATGATGTATTGTCTTCTTAATTTTGAAACTGCTTCATTTCTATTTTATATGTTACTGCTACTATTATTTTATGTACTTATACATTTTATTTCTTATGTTTAAAATGTTTGGACATTCTGCCAGGCATAAGAAACATATCAAGATACATGACAATGCAGGAAGTAGGTCCTGGGGAAAAGTAAAAGTTTTATAAAAAGAATAATCCAGACTGCCTATCAGCCTATCACGTCAACCAGAGCATGATTTTTTCTGTGCCAAAATGATAAAATGGTATCCTAGAGGGTCAGCTCTCCACATGTATTCATAATTTTGATGTATACTGTATACTAAGCAAATTAGTTTTCCTGAAGAACTACCTGCTCCTGAATTTTTTTCCTATTTCTATGCTTGGCTTTTATTTTGAGAACTGTTTACTTTCTAATGACCATGTTCTTTTCCTTTTCTTTTACTCTTCTGTTGTTGTTGTTTTGTTTTGTATGAAAACACCATTCTTTCATTCCTTCTCCTTGTTTTTCTATTTAATCCTTATGCTTCTGATTGATTTTCTAAATTGCACTTCAGCTCTTGCTGTCCCCTTGTTACAACTCTCTCATTTTTTACCTTTCCAAAGAAGTACATTTATATGTCAGAGAGTAATAGTACTGGATTATTCTTGCAACAATGTTCATGTCTCCATTTATTTAACCCAAAGTAATTGTCATGTGGCATAGTCTCATATCTGAAGACTCTGAGCAAGTTATCTACTTCTTGTTGCACTCTAATATCTTACTTTCAAGTCTGTCAGCTCTATTTGGCGTCTTTAACTCTGCACTAAGAGTAAATGTACAGCATTTATCAGTTTTATCATTGTACACACAAGCAGGAATGTAGTGGAGTCTTCTTTTCAATGGGCAACAGATGTGGTATTACATCAAAGGGAGGCAGGCTATAGGGTGCAGCTACAAGAAGTAGCATTAGGCTGAGAATTTAGTGCTGGGATCATATGCAGAGAGTTCCTTAGATGGCAGCTGGAACAGTGAGCTTGAATCAGTTATGAAGGTTCATAGTTCTGCCCTCTGGCAGAATTTTCTGATGGCTGAGAAATCCTGAACTCTTACATTGTGGCTGCAATTCAAAATAATCTTTTTCTGCTGCTGAATATTACTCTGGGGAGTATGGGGACACCTCAGATTGAAAGTCAACACTATCTGTTCCTTATTTCTGCCTATTGAAATGTAGTTTTGGATATATTTTCTGAAATGATTCATGGCCCATCAGGATTTCACTGAGGTATCATCACTAGTCTGTTTAAGAAGTCTTGCTTGTGCAGCATGATAGGAAGTAATGTCAACCTTGATAGGAGATGAACTCAGCAGGGAACATCCTAGCATCCTGTCAGGCATCTCTGCACCTTTTTATCACAACATAAGGAGAAAATACTGCTTTGTAATGATAACTCACTACTTTTGTGCAGTTCAAGAGAAAACAGCAGCAAAAATACTACTCACAGTAACTAGTTTCTTCCCTACCCCTTGGAGTTCTTCATCTGTATACAGCCTGCCATTTGTTTTGAGGATATGATGACATCTGGCAGTAACTACCTCCAGCAGAGACCTGTGCTGTTAGAGAAAGGGCTTAGCTCTTCCTTGCATTCCTGGATTTTTCCTGTAGCTGGAGTACAGCAGAATTTGTGCACGTTTCTGCATTTTTTCATTTGTCCTTCTCTTGTGGTATATATAGCTGTAAGAAATATGTTTTCCATAGAAATTTCTTTTTTATTTGAATTAACCTAACATCAGAGTTCAAACTGCAAAACTAATTTTTTCATCCACATGTTTAAAGTATTTACATTTTAACAGGACTGAAAAAACTAAAGCTTCTAAATTGTTCATACAAGACAGAAAAAGATGGCTTCAAATTTGTTCTGAATGGAATGTGAAGATTTGTAATCTTTCAGTCTTTCTGTATGAAACATTAGCTGGATCCATGACATTTTCAGGGTGAGGCAAAGACAAGTACAGACAATTTATCAGAGACCCAGATTAAGATCCTTATTTTGTCTTATTTGGAATGATCGAGGGGAAACATTTTTATTATGAATCAGAAAATGTAGAATGTCCACTCATCATTATCCCTGTCGGTACTTTAACTTGACTAAGAAGTTTTAAAAAGACACAATTTTTTAAAATGAAAAGGAAAGCTTTTATTTCTACGCAATGGGAAAGGAAAATGTTTTAACCTTGATGCTGGTTACAGTAAGGAAGTGTAATTTACTTTGCAGGTCTAGTCCAAGGGTGTCTTTTTATATGAATAGACTGCTCCATATACAAACTTCAGCTCATGGTTCAGTTGCTCACAGTATGTCACCTGGCTTGCAGATGCTGACTTTGAAGACGTCCCTGTGTCATGTCCACCAGCTGCATGTATGTGTTTTAGACATCAAAGGATGTCTCAAATGTTTAAGCATCCCCTAATTTGTTTATTTCTACTTCTGACTACACCCATTACAACCTCTACTTATAATTCACTGCTTTAGAGGGATATATCCAGCTAGTCTTCATAGACTAAAATTGCAACTAAGTCTGCATTTTTGAGATAGATCATTGTATGCAGATTGGTGTATGAATGGAAGAATGAGTTGTGACTGGTTCTCCTTACTTGGAATAGCAATTAAGCTGTTTAAGTTAAGTATGCTTAATTAGGTATATACTACTCATGGCACTGGATAATGAATAAGCTTTTTGAACTAATGCATGAAACACCTTGTAGAATACATCTTTTTTGTATCTTTTGGATACAAAAGAGACAATATTTTGTTAGTCTTCCTTCGGATATACTACTGAGAGGAAGGCCATAATGACTGTCTGTATCCTTCTAAAAATGTCCTTGCATATAGGGTGCTATCTTTGCATACTGTTTGTTCCCTCTTCCTCCCTCTCATCCATTTTAATGGAATCTAGTTTGAAAGCAGGAAACCATTCAAGGCTGCAAATATACTTAGAGTCTATTTGAATACTGCTAAAGCTGAAGAAGCAAGCTTAGACCTGAGGGATATTTCTTAAGCCTGCAGGTTTCTAATTATGATTTGTCCATTATACTGTTGTCATTAAAAGCTACTATAGGAAGAAAAATGAAAACCAAGAGGAGACCACGTACTATTTCATCCAGAATCCCTGGAGCACACCGCAGATGGAGGAGAGTCAAATCAAATAACTTGACTGATGCCATGTCAATAACTTAATCCATTTTACCCTTCTTCCCTTTCTTCCACTTCCATAGTTAGGATACACTGACCTACTATGCACATGGATAACAACTTTCAAATTCATGGAACATCCAATTTCTACCTTAGCGCAAAAAACTAGGTGAAAACATAAGACTGTAATAATAATCAATCAAACTCAGACCCTTTTTAGCTGAGGTAGTACAAAAAATATGAACCAATGTTGAGATTTACTTTTTCAAAGTTGCAAATTCGGATTTTATGTGAAAAATAGTTGAGTAATGGTATATCATACTTGAATAGGTACTCAAAAGACCTTGTGACAAAAGAGTATTACTAAGTTTGTAAAGGCAAACCCTTCAACACTGAAGAAAGTTTTTGGCTTTGTAACTAATTAAAATCTCTTAATTTCCTGTCACAGTAATGAAGATGATCACATGTAATCTTTTTTTTTTTTTTTTTTTTTTTAACGTGATTGTTTCCTTATCCATTGCTTAAAGTACCATTCATTAGTCAGTGGCCTTTGCTCTTACTCTTTGGAAACAGAATTTTTAGTTTTTTCTTGGACTTTCTTTTAATATACACAACAGTATAATAATTTAATACTTCCCAGAGAGCTGCAAATCCCCATTCACATGTCCTTGAAAGACTATGGAACAGTATTATCTATGTTTTAAACAAAATAATTATTATACTGAACAATTTAAAATATGTGTTGAGGGAGTAAGTAATAGTTGTGATAGGATGATCATTTGCAAATTGTTAGTTGGACATATTTGGTGAAATTTGTTGTCTGTTGTGAACCAAATATTTTCCCAGGAAAATTTCCTCATAACAGCTTTTAGTCGGGCAAGATTATAAAAAACTGAAACCTATATCCAATTATGGAAAGAATAGACCCATTATCCAACTATATATCATTAAATATTAATATGTCAAGGAACAATCAATAATAGTCATTGTAGCATTGGTGTTAGATTTTACTACATACAAACAAGTCTCATTTTTTTTAATGGGACTTCTGAATGAGTTATACAAAGTATGTTAATACACTGTAGATGCTAATTTTAGACAGTAATAAATTTAGCCAATTGAAATATAAATTTAATATTTGATGGATCAGTGATATGCCACGAAAAAAGTTTCTGAAATCTCATAGAAATTAACTAAAATCAATGAACTTTTTTTCTTTTTTTTTTTGGCCAAGAATGTTGAATAGAAATGTGGAAAAAATGAGACATAATTAAAGCTTACATATTAAACGGTTGTGATTTTCAAGGGTGTAAGAATGTAACTACAGTACTCAATGACATTTTTCTTCCCTCGCCTCCATAAATGTTAAAAGAGTAGCAGAAAGTAAAGAACATGACACTGAATTGGGAACCATGAAAAGGAGTTCTTTTCACAGCTCTGAAACTAACTTGCTTTTTTGACTTCTTCACCTTCTTTCTCATCTATTTAGGATGTGGTAGTCTAAGGATTTTGGATTTTGTTTTGGTCTATGATATTACATCTTTTTAAGTCTTTGGTCCATGCCTAGACAAAATAGGAAACTACAGAAAAACAGACAGTAGTAAGAAAGTAAAAGATAAATTTTAATCTCACCTCTTTAATAATACCTCTGAAAAGATTAGAAAAGATTTTATTTCATACATTTTTAATATTCAATTTCTAATTTTTGAAATTGCCAGGCTCTTATTTAAACTATGACTGATACTGATAGAAACCTGCTTATAGGACTTGCATAATTGAATTTTATCCTTATCATATTGAGGTATTTTCATATAAATTTTCCACAACATTAATACTATGACAGTCTTGGCTAAATTGTACCTGCACTGGCTAAAATCAAGTTCAGAAACTCCCACTAGTTTCAGCTCTTGAAGCAAAGGATGCTGCAATTGTTAATGCGAACCCTTGTTTAGCATATCCTATTTGAGCTAGCCCTATAGGTAGCTTGTCAGCTACTTCTGGTCCCTACCCCATTTTAAGAATGAAACCTCTGACTAGCTGAGGTCAAAAGCTGGAATGTTGAGTACATGCTGAGTATTGAGTTTAACCAGGCAGTACTAGCAGGTCCATGTATTAGGCCTAGCTCATCAGTCGCTATCAGCCTTCTTTTTTCCTAGACCAGATGATGACAAATCCAATGATAAACTAGCATCTTATTCTAGATTGTTCCCTAAGTTATGATTAGAGGACCCAATCAGACAAAAATTCAATTCAGCAAACTGTGCAAACCACAGACTTTAGCAGTATTTAGTGGCTTTTCCTGGCCTGAGCTCTAAACTCTCACTGAACTCTAAACCCTGCTTAAATTTTGTAGGACAGACTCTGTCAAGTCTATTCTAGTGGGATTCTAAATAATAATAATAATAATAATAAAACAGTAACATTTTCAGTCCTTTCTACATTTAACTGTTTTCCCCAAATCCCGTTCTCCTATTTTTTCTTTATCTACCTTTCTTTGTCTTTTCCCAACCCTAATTAAAACTCTTTGAAGTTTGGAATTTACCTACTTTATTATGCCTTGTTAGACAAATTTTCTTCTAGCTTTGTAGAAAAGAACCTGGGCATCCTGGTAAATGCCATATTGAACGCGAGCCGTCAATGTGCCCTTACTGCAAAGAAGTAATAATGGTATCTTGGGTTGCATTAAGCGAAGTATTGATAACAGGTCAAGAAAGGTAATCCTACAATTCTGTGATTCTGTGATTCTTGGAGTTCGTATCTGAAGTAGTCCAGTTCTGGGTTAGAGTTCATAAAAGGGGCACAGAGGACTGGAGTATCTCTTCAGTGAGGAAAGTCTCTGAGACTGGGACTGTTCAGCCTGGAGAATTCTCAGGAGGGATTTTATCAATGTGTTTAAAATACCTGAAGGGAAGGTACAAAGATAGACCTATACTCTTTTCATTGATGCTCAGGGACAGGGCAAGAAAAAATGAACACAAATGGAAACACAGGAAGCTCTGTCTAGACATAATTACTATGATGTTGTACAAACACAAATACAGGTTTGACCAGAGAGGTTGTGGAGTCTCCATCTTTGGAGATAGTCAAAGGACATTTGGACATGGCCCAGATCTCTTGGTGTCCCAGAGGTCCCTTCCAACCTTCCAATGTTCAAATTTCAATCATTGTCCGATTCTGTGAAAATCCTGACCTCATCTTTGGCTTCAAGGTTGACTCTTGTTATCTCTAGGAATAAATTGTTCTTTGCAGAGCCCAAATGAGATGATAGAATTATTTTTTTTCTGGAATCTGTTGATTTTGCTGAAAAATGTTTAAGGTACAGATAATCTGATCTAAAAGAATACTGTAGGAGTGTTTTTATGTCACAGTGTGGTTTGCAACACTTGACATTTAGACACCTCCTCTTCAATAGTAGTTTTTTGGAAGGTGAATTATAGTTGCATTAACCATGGCTTCCAGATAAATATACTTTTGCCAAATAAATGCTACTTATATTGTAGATCCTGATAGTCTGCAAAATAACATAGAAGCTCAGTGCTACACATGTTAATCAGATTCTTTAAATATTCATCAAAATGAAGGTGCCTAAGGGCAATGATACCTAAAGACATTTGTGTTATGCAGTAATCATTGTTAGCTAAACATTAGCGGTAAAGATGTAGCTGATTTCCAGTTTCTTTTATAAACTTAGAAAATACTTGTTAATTATTGTAGAGGTCAAAGGCAGACTTCATCAGCCTATGGATGCCGTTCCGAGCAAAGACCTCACTAAAATATTCCCTTTCCAGCTGTTCTGTAAAATTGAAGGATACATTATTTTTAATCATGCTACTAGATTTTCAAGCATTAGAACCTTTCATCTTTAACTTACTGCTTAAACTAATTGTTGAGACATTTAAGGAATATGTCTCTATCCCCCCTGTCCCTTCCAGTTTCTTTGTAATTGAGCTCTAATTTGCATGGTTTTCTTTCACTCTTGGCATGCTTTTAACTTTATAATTTTGTCTCGTCAGTAAATACAATAAAAGTATGCAAATAATTCCACATATGAAAACCCCCAAAACATCCATATATGAAAACCTCTTTGTAAAAAATCAAGGCACGCTGTAGTACAAAGCATCGACTTTTTCCAATGAAGCATGTGGAAATGTACATGTGCGTTTGCACTAAATCAATCTGTGGCTGCATTATTCACAACACATCATTATTGATGATTGTTCTGATTAAACCTGTCACAGAATTATTGTGAATCATCCACTCATACAGCTGCACAGTTTATAAACTTCATGCAGTGGGAAGACAAATAGAAAGAAATGGTGTAGGACTGGTATTTTGCTTTTATATTCAGTAAAATGTTACCAATATTCTGTCTGGTGCTGCAGCACACAGAATGCAAACAGAAGAGCTCTAAACACTTTTTGGAAATTAGTCCCAGTATATTGTTTACATTTGGTTTGTTGTGATCATGATATTAAAAATGTTACATTGATTCTTATTTTATCTTCTACTATATCCTACTCTATATTCAATTTAACTAGTAGTGGTGGAGGTTCTGCAAGTGATGGAGAAGCATATCAAGAACTTTATCTTATTCTCTTTCTTTATGTTTCCTGAAGTCCTCTGATTTTCTGCATACAGCCTACAACTGTAATTTACTTTTTAATGTAGTCTTCCACTTACTTGCTTTGTGAGGAATGCTGGAAGTTATCCACACTAAGAACACTCTATTCACTTTTATCAAAGGACTTCCCTTTATTTTGTTGATAGCGTATTTTCCAAGAAAAAATATATTGAGTTAACTTGAAGAAAGGATACTGGAAAATGGAGGGAGAAAAACTGTTTCTGATATATTTAATAGCTGTGATGTGAGTCATCTGCAGCTGTCTTCTGGGAATATTCAAAATTGTAGGGTGATCTTTAAGTAAAATTTGCTGAATGAGGATCTGAAATGTAAAATGTGAGAACTCTGTTGGTTAGGTCATGTAGATGTAAACCTTGTAAAAATGAATAGAGTCATTTCTCAACTCTGGTAGTATTGTTCTTGACCATTAATCTTGATCATGGCTGATTCCAAATACTAATCTGATATCAACTGGGTTTTTAGTGTTCCCCCTTCAAATATTTAGATTACTGAGATATAGTACTATTCAAATGGCCTAGGAAGATATTTCTGCTTCAGAGTGAGTTTTGGCAGACGAAGTAACTTTTCAGCAATTTGCCTGGCCATGCAACACTAAAAACTATTTAGAAAAAGTTTAGTATTTCTTTTTCAGACATTTCTATGATTGTTTTGAAGTAACGTATGCAGTAGCCTTGATCTAGCTTTCACTTTTACTATTAGGATAGGATAGGATAGGATAGGATAGGATAGGATAGGATAGGATAGGATAGGATAGAGCTCATACTAGCCATATAATAACCAGTCTGAAGTAGTCCCCTTGCTGTGAAATGTGCAGTATGGATGTCAGATCTTTATCATCTTCTCACTCTACACATCAGTACAGATTGTACTGGACCATGATGTTTGCTAATGCAGACAGTACCTAAAAAGTAACTAATATATGCATTAGTACATATCTTGGTCTAAGTCTTTTGAAATGTAATTATATCTGTAACCATTCTGTTTTCAGGTGAGGCCTGATTATATGTGTGAAAATTCAAGCAAATCAATAAGGGGAAAGCAGAAGGTTCTATACAAATGGGAACAACATCAGTATTGCATGCTTAAACAATGCAGTATGGAAAGATAATCCATCAGTTACAGACCACATATTCACCACATAACATACGCAGGTAGAACAGAGCAGGCAAGATCTGCTTTTCTGCGAAAGGAATTTTTCAAAGCAGTCCATGTGATATTTCTGAAGAATTTAGTCTGGGCTAGGAAATTAAAGCTTACAATTAGAAAAGGGGTTAATTGACAATAGAAATTTGCTATGCAGTGTCTGATCAGAAAGATAGCATGGCAGGATAATAGCATAAAACAAAAGGGGAACCTAATTTCTACTAACAGGCACAGCCATTTAAAGTAAGTGGTAAACATATACCAGTTGGAATGATGAATGGCTCTGTTTTCATGTTCCTAATAACACCCTTGAGTGGGCTAATCACTGCTCTGAGAATATACAGAAAGCATGTGCTGCCTCATTTTCATGGGAAGGTTATAGTGTGCACATGTTTTTGATGGTGTTACCATTATTATGATCGTCAGAATAGGATCAAGACTCTACGAATCCTTCAGGGATAAAAGTTTGCATAGTTTAAATGTGTAAGTATCTATGTACATAACAGAAGGATAGCTCTCTATAGTACCTACAATCTGAAAAATATGGAATTCTTCTGCTTTTCCTATGAGGTAAATATTAGAATCATTGATCAAATCTGAAGGTCCTGTAAAATGGAAAATGAATAATAGTCAGTCTGAATAACAGGCAAGAATTGGGGTGCTCTAAACAGTGACTTTCTACTTAAAGGTTGTATGAAAGTACATAAGAAAATTGGGCAGCATTTTACTTGTGTGGAACATGTACACCTTGGTCACTGGCCTAAATTCAATAATCCAAAATTTAGCATCTACTCTGTGCCTAGTTATTTTGGCTGCTCATCTATTATCACTGAAGAAATGATGTGTTCCCTTTCAAAGCTGACTTATGCTACCTCTCTGAAATATCAAGGTGGTTACACTGTGCAGAATCACCTTTGAAAATCCCTATTTTTCTCCAGAACCAATAAATATAGCCTAGCATCTCCAGAAAGCAAATTATTTTGCCCTCAAACTGACATGAAGCAAATAGATGAACTGTCTTTGGTTGAGGCACTATTTTAGAGTATGCATCTGTTTTTTTTTAGGGAGTAGTGGTGCAATCTACGCAACCTCTCGACAGGAAAGGCTGACACCTGATTTAGTCTCCTTAGCCTTCTCTTCTAGCTGATGAAGAGAAGAAGGTGCTTCTGAGTGCAGTTAATTCCAGTCTAAAGTAGTTGTCTAAAATTCTCCAGAGATACTTTGAACTAGGACACCTATTTCTTTTTATCTAATGAACCTAGTGTCAATACGAGTCTATGTTGTGGAAGTTTCAAGTTAAGTGATTCAAGTTAAGTCAGATTCTGAAAATTCAATCATTATCACTTGAATACAAACGCAGGACTTACTGTAGAGTTATCAAGAATAATAAATAATTTATGACTCTGTTCAATCTGGATGAATGTGGGCAAATAGTTTCAATGGGATACTTGTATAATAAGACACTATTTGCTCATAATAATAAGAAGATGACTAAAAACAAACTTTAGATTGCAGGACAATAAGTCTTGCTGGGGCGTGAAAAGGGAGAAATACTAGAAATGTGGCACTCCTGCTAATAAAGGTGCCTCATGGCCACTGTGATTTGGACCACATGAGAGAACAGTTGAATTGCTGTGGTCCCTAGCAATCTATGTAACAGCAAAACCAGTGTTCTACTGAAGCTTGCAGTACTGTGTAAAAATGATTAAATACCATTTGTTGGTTTTCTGTCTCCCTGTCATGGTTTCTCAGAACTGCCATTCTAAGTAGAACATAACAAATAGGAGAAGCTTAATGGAAATAATTTTAAATGACAGAAAAATCCCCAAACTCTACTGGCATTAAAAAAAGACAGTCTGAGGAAGAATTTCTTCCTAAGGAAAGAAACACAGCTAAGAGCTGGGGAGAAGTAAATAAATAAGTACAAGTAAAGAAAGAAATCTTTTATTTTTTCTTTATGCAAATTTATTAATTACTCCTCTCTTTCTCTGAAAGCTCTTGTTTTCCTTTTTTCCTTTGGTTTTTAATCTGCCTGAGTGAATGCACAGTTTTTATTAGTAGAACATATGGTGACTACCTGACCCTGTATATTAAATCAGGAAGAATCCAGCCAGAGAACCAGTCAGTTATATCTTTTTGAAAATCATCATTTGATGTTGGGTTTTTTTTTTGGGGGGGGTGTTGTCTGCTGCTACTGTCAACAACCAATTTAGAAAAATGTCCAAGAGCATATTTGTCTCTGGAGGTATTTATCTGTCCTTTTTTTGGTTATCTATTGTACAATATGATTTAGGAAACGAAAGGGTGTCAAGGCAGCCAAAGGCTACAGTGATTGCAGCTTGTAGAAACTGTACAATTTCCTTAACTCCTTCATGCACTGCTCAAGTACCGCAAAGACTAAGACCTTGTGCTCAATAAAGATAAAAATGTCTTAATAAAAAGAAATGAAAAAAGGTGAGAAAGAAATTCACACTCTGGGATCTCAAACCAGACCAACATAGTATGTTTATGGTTGGAGATTTGCTAATCAAGAACAGCTTTTTAAAATATAACATTGTTTTCTTAGAAGTGGAATTGAAAGAAAAGACAGGTTTTTAATTTGAAAAGCGTGATAATTTCTCTTTTAAAAATAATTATTTCCAATTATCCTTGGGAAAACTATCATTTATAGCAATAACCTGACATAGAGACTGATTTAAAAAATAAAACACAGTAAGATGATCAAGATTCTTTCCCGGTTTTAACTCATTTGGAGTCTGCTTTAGGTCAGAAAATTTGTTTCAGGTTGTTTATTGCATTCATACCTTCAATTTCAGTGGGGTTTAGCTGCCTAGACTCTTAGCCTTAGTCAATTAATGTAATGAAAGGATATTTTCTGAGAGGAATCATGTCTACCTCTTCGTGCTCACAAAATGGTCACATTTTCTTCTTCATATCAATCTTCTATATTGATGATGGGAAGAAAAATCATGACACAAAAACTATTCTGTATCTTTTCTTATGGTACTGTTTTGATGGGAAAAGCCTTTTCTTAGGCATTTGCACAAAGAGGAAATCACTACATCTGTGTTCTGGCTCACTATTCAACCAGCTAATGTCATTCAAATATCCTGTAGTTTACAAAGGCAGATAAAGGCTTGTGTACCTTGAAGCTGTTCACACCAGTTCTTTTGCATCATATCTTTAATCTGCTCTAAGCAGGAGTTCTTTCTTCTTCCTTCAAGAAGAGCTATGACAATGTGCAGGTGAAAGCACAGCAGCAGATGCTCTTGGCATTATCTCTGAAGATGTGAAAGACATAACTTTGCTGATGAGAAAACCAAAGAGAGAGCTACAGTGGCTCAAGCCTCTAGGCTTGACCCATTTCCTGTGTTGCCCCTGTGTTGCCCCCAGGCAATTCAATGGGTCCCAGATATCCCTCTAAAATTTCTGATTTCTTTTTTCTTTCTTTCTTCTTCTTCTTCTTTTTTTTTTTTTTAATCATGATTTACAGCAAACACTTAAAAGTTAATGTGATTTTTATATCTAAATTTGTAGCACTGATGATTCTGAAATAGAGTTCAGTAGATGTTTTACATCCACCTCAGTGATCCTCTACTAAATCTATGGCTCATTTTTAGCAGAAATCCTAAAAATGATAGGGATAGAAGTGTAAAATTATTTCTTTGGCAGCTAGAACATTTCCTTCCTTCCTTCCTTCCTGTCTTCCATCCTGTCTTTCTTCCATTTTCCTTCTGTATTCCTCCTCCTTGAAACCATCATAAATTAATTTTTTAAAATTAGATCATTTACAGGTCACCTACTTACATGTTGACTGCAGCAGTTTTTTATTGTAGATGTTGACGTGCCTTTGTTCAGCCTGGGCACTTAAGAGGTTTTTTTGCTGGCTTTGCTGTTGATCTTTTTCCTTTGCTTTGCATAGTTTTAATTACATTACTTTTTGTTTTAGCATGTAAGAAAAATGACATTCTATTAGAGTGACTTTTCTCAATTAAATCAAAGTTATGTGATAGTATTAAGGAAAATGCTTGCAAAGCGCTGGTCCAAGAGAATGAAATGTTTCATGTTAAATAAGCTTCAAGAAAAGAATCCTGAATGATCTCACATTTTATTTGTTGAATGAAAGCACGGGTTATAAATTAAAACAAGCAAATAACATGATCCTGATTTTCTCCAAAATAAATTTTAAAAGATTATATTTTGTATGTCTGTGTCTAAATTATATATGCTTTATAGCTTATATACAGTAAATAAATTAGCTGTTTAGGACAGAGTTTAATTCAGCTCTCATGTAATTTTTAGTGCTGCAATGACTTCAGTGAAATTTCAGTAAAACTAGTATTGACTGACTGATGAGAAGAAATAGGGTTGCTGGTCTGACACAATGAATCAGATTTGCAGGCATTTAACCAAAGTAATATCATTAGTGATTGAAAAGCATACAGAAAGCAGAAATAAGGGACATATGGGGCAATAACTGGAAGTTCTGGCATGTATTTAAGGAAAAAAAATATTTCACAAACTTGAAAGATATTTTTGTTCTTCTTCTGACTTGATTCCTGTGACTCCTTACAGACATTTTCATGTGTGATGAAGCAAATAAATATCCGTTACCATCTTTGGTGAGCAGATAAGTTAAAATGGAGCATTTTTTAAATAAAAAATAAGTTAATTTTAACTTGCCTCATCCTATTAACCTTTTTTCCACAAGAATACAAGACAGTTGAGGAAGAATAGGTTGAATAGGAATAGAAATGTGAACCTGTGAAGATAATACGGTCTAAACTCTGTGAAACTACAAAGCACCTCAGTGAGAATGACCTCCTCTTAGGCACCTTCCGCCACCAGTAGAGAGGGACTCATCCATGTGTAGAGTCTAATTTCCCATCCCACAACCTCTCTTTGCCACTGATTACAGCAGAGGCAAATGAGCTTTCACATTTCATGCTGCTGTTGGATAGTTCCACTTCTGTGCTGCATTGCATCAGCTGTCTCTTCCGCGGTGAGTCAGGAAGTAGAGACAGTCTGGACAGTGTTATGTCAAATTAGGGAGTACACAAGTGCGTAGCAAAGGCACAGGTAATAATGAACAAAATACACTTTGTTCTGTTTCTGATAAAGTTTATTTTGGTCTGATTATCCATATGAATAATTTGCTGGAATACTTCTGTATTAAAATTGTTCTTGCATATTTTATAAAATTAATGACAGGATTAAACCTGGAAGTCTGGAAGTACGACTGACAGATTTGCATGTTGTGCTGATCTTCAGCAGAGAAGGCAGAGAAGCAAAGAACCATCTTGATTTTTTACCTCAGAATAGCAATGGCATGTCCACCTAGATTTCCCCCATGCAGATAAAGGATTTTCATTAAGTTACAAAATCTCCACAGTATGTGAAATGAGCATCCATGGAGCTACTGTCATTGCTTAATCATCCCACATGTCAGAGAAAAACAGATGCAAATGGAGTTATTTTCAGTGACATGTAGTGTGTCCGTGCAGCTGATTCCATTTTGTATGATGGAGCTACAATCTCTACTTTTGCTTAGGGCCAGTGATGATAACTGTGTTGGGACGGACTGTGACCTTAAGAAAAAGCAATGTATTATGATTATATTTCCCAGCTAAAGATGTGTCTATGTTGTTATACCAGACAGATGTTTGTCTAACCTATTCTTAAAGACCTCCAATGGTGAGAATCCACAATGTCCCCAGACAATCTATTTCATTGCTTCATTATCATTACTGCTAGAAAGTTTCCTAAATTGCATTTTCATCATAATTGTTTGTAGTTATAATTAACTGATTTCCTGAATGCCAAATGTGTAAATTAAGATGACTGTTCCGCTTATGAGTCCTTCGTTATCACTTTTTGACAATATTAAATGAATCACTGAATGTATCTGAAGAAAGGGTCAATCTAGAAAATGTTTAAACTAATGTTGTAGTTAGCTATGTTTAATTCCTTGCATGAGACAGCACAAATTATATCATAGTTTTCAGAAATCCAATGCCCTATGCCATTCAAATCGTACAAAATGGCCAGATAGTGGCTATGAGCATAATCATAGAATTCCTGGAGGAAAGCTTTCTGATGGTAAAAATGTGAAAATTGTTCATATGGTTCTAAGTATTTGAAGAATCTTAGTCTATTCTCCGTTTTGACCTGATGTGGCAGGATTTCGTTTTGCAAAAAACAGAGCACCTTTCTCAGTTTAAGGCTGTTATAAAGCTACTGTTAAGAAAATCAGACTTCCCGCTCAATATCTGTAACTGTACCAAGGAAAGAAGAAGAATCTGAATACTTGTTACTTTGCAAAGAGAAATATACACCTGAGTCCAAACTGAGTATAAAATACTATCATTCTGATTTAGTAATGGTTGTATTTTGCATAAATGTAATTGCCTACAGAAGTAAGGTAGTAGGAAATTAAGGCCACTAGAGATCAGTCTTTTTCTGCATTATAATTCAAAAAAGTACTGCTGTGAAATCTTCTGAATTGCCCCAGCTCTTGAAAAAATAATTTCAGATGAGTAAGCTTTGCAGACATCCACTAACTGTAGACCAATGGAGCCAGCATTGAATGGGAGTTGGTTAATTAAATTAATACTAAATTTACATGTTTTCAGGTGGGAAGTATTTATGCAACAGACAGGCACAGTATGGTCAAAAGATTAAAAACACTAGTTTAAAAAACAAATGAAATGCTCTCCTACTGACAGACCTCGAGACCGCAGGTTCAAATATGGTCTCTACCAGGCGGCGGGCTTGCCCCAGGAGGACTGTAGCAACCCAGACAGAGGGCCTGCCAAGAAACGTAGCGGTTCAGGTCTCTGGCTGTAGGGAGTGCCTGAGCCTGCTGCTGCCAGGGGAGAATGGGAAGGATGCCACTTGTGCGAGGTGCGAGCAGGTGGACGAGCTGCTCAGCCTGGTGGTGGAGCTTAGGGAGGAGGTAGAGAGATTAAGAACCATCAGAGAGTGAGAGCGGGAAATTGACTGGTGGTGTGACTCTCTGAGAGAAGGACACAGAGATTGCACCCCCCAAACTGTAGTGGACCCTCTCCCTTGCCGCAGTCAAACTGAGAGAGCTAACTTGAGGGCAGAGGAGGAATGGCAGCAGGTCCCAGCTCGGCGATGCGGGCAACCCCCATCCCGACCTACCTCGGTTCCCCAGCTGCCTCTATGTAATAGGTTTGAAGCCCTGAAACTGGAGGGTGCGGTGGCTGAGGATGAGGTGGGAGAACTACCTCCAAGCGTTCCCAAGGAAAGGCATCCAGCTCCACGCTTAAAGACTGCCTCCTCCAGTAAAGAAAGGAGGGTGATAGTCATAGGACACTCCCTTCTACGAGGAACTGAAGGCCCAATATGTCGGCCTGCCCCCACCCGTAGGGAGGTGTGCTGCCTCCCTGGGGCCCGGGTCAGGGATATTTCTAGGAAACTTCCTAGTTTGATCCGCTCCTCTGATTATTATCCCTTATTGATAGTTCAGGCTGGCAGTGATGAGGTCACTGACGGAAGCCTGAGGACTATGAAAAATGACTTTAGGAGACTGGGGAGGTTAGTTGAAGGAGCAGGCGTACAGGTAGTATTTGCCTGTATTCCTACAGTGGCAGGGAAGGATGCTGAGACGACCAGAAGAACACACCTTATAAACACGTGGCTGAAAGGCTGGTGCAAAAGCAAGAATTTTGGGTTCTTTGATCATGGGGCGGTCTACTCGGCACCTGGCCTGGGGTCTGCTGATGGGTCTCACCTGTCTCGAAGGGGGAAACGGATCCTTGCCCAGGAGCTGGCAGGACTTGTAGAGAGGGCTTTAAACTAGATATGAAGGGGGTAGGGGATAAAACCAGGCCTGCTAGAGATGAGCCTGGGGGAGCGGCAATGGGATTAGGGATGAGGCGAGGGGCTCGGCTGAAGTGCATCTACACCAATGCACGCAGCATGGGCAACAAACAAGAAGAGTTGGAAGCCATGGTGCGGCAGGCAAGCTATGACCTAGTCGCCATTACGGAAACATGGTGGGACTGCTCCCATGACTGGAGTGCTGCAATGGATGGCTACAAGCTCTTCAGGAAGGATAGGCAAGGAAGAAGGGGTGGCGGTGTGGCTCTGTATGTTAGAGAGTGCTTTGATGCTACTGAGCTTGTGGCTGGGGATGATAAGGTTGAATCCCTATGGGTAAAGATCAGGGGAAGGGCTGACAAGGCAGACATATTGGTGGGCGTCTGCTATAGACCGCCGAACCAGGATGAAGAGACAGATGAGGTGTTCTATGAGCAGCTGGCAGAAGCTGCGAGATCGCCGGCCCTTGTCCTCATGGGGGACTTCAACTTCCCTGACATATGCTGGGAATACAACGCAGCGCAGAAGAAGCAGTCTAGGAGGTTTCTGGAGTGTATGGAGGATAACTTTCTGATGCAGCTGGTGAGAGAGCCTACGAGAGGAGCTGCCCCGCTAGACCTGCTGTTCACAAACAGAGAAGGTCTGGTGGAAGATGTGGAGGTCGGGGGCTGTCTTGGACAGAGTGACCATGAGATGGTAGAGTTCTCGATTCTTGGTGGAGCCAGGAGGAAGAACAGCAAAACTGCTACCTTGGACTTCCGGAGGGCGGACTTTGAATTGTTTAGAAGACTAGTAGGGGGAGTCCCCTGGGATTCAGTCTTAGAGGGTAAAGGGGTCCAAGACAACTGGTTGCTCTTCAAGAAGGTAGTCTTACAGGCGCAGGAGCAGGCTGTCCCCCTGAGCTGCAAAATGAGCCGGCGGGGAAGGAGACCGGCGTGGATGAATAGGGAACTATTCTTGAGGCTCCGGGAGAAAAAGAGAATCTACATCCTGTGGAAGAAGGGACGGGCAACTCAGAAAGAGTACAGAGAAGTTGTTAAGATGTGCAGGGAGAAAATCAGAAAGGCGAAAGCCCAGCTCGAACTCAACCTGGCCGCTGGGATAAAAAGAAACAAGAAACCCTTTTACAAATATATCAACAGTAAGAGGAGGACTAAGGAGAATCTCCATTCTTTACTGGATGAGGCTGGGAATATGACTACTGGGGATAAGGAAAAGGCAGAGGTCCTGAATGCCTTCTTTACGTCTGTCTTTAAAGGTCAGACCAGTTATCCTCAGGGTACTCCACTTTTTGACCTGGTAGTCTCGGCTGGGGAGCAGACTAAACCACCCACGATTCAGGAGGAAACAGTCAGAGACCTGCTACTCCAACTGGACTGTCACAAGTCCATGGGGCCGGATGAGATTCACCCGAGAGTGCTGAGGGAACTGGCGGAGGTGATAGCCGAGCCGCTTTCCATCATCTATCAGCGCTCCTTGTTGACTGGTGAAGTACCGGAAGACTGGAGGCTTGCCAATGTGACTCCCATCTACAAGAAGGGCTGTAAGGAGGACCCGGGGAACTACAGGCCTGTTAGCCTGACCTCGGTGCCAGGGAAGGTTATGGAACAGATTGTCTTGAGGGAGATCACGCGGCAAGTGCGGGACAACCGGGGGATCAGGCCTAGCCAGCATGGGTTCACGAAGGGCAGGTCCTGCTTGACCAACCTGATCTCCTTCTATGATCTAGTGACCCGCCTGGTGGATGAGGGAAAGGCTGTTGATGTAGTCTACCTAGACTTCAGCAAAGCCTTTGACACTGTCTCCCACACTATTCTCCTGCAGAAGCTGGCAGTCCGTGGCTTGGACAGGTACACTCTTGGCTGGGTAAGGAACTGGCTGGAGGGCCGGGCCCAGAGAGTGGTGGTCAATGGAGCTAAATCCAGCTGGCGACCGGTCACGAGTGGTGTTCCCCAGGGGTCGGTGCTGGGGCCTGTCCTCTTCAATATCTTTATTGATGACCTGGATGAGGGCATTGAGTGCACCCTCAGTAAGTTTGCAGATGACACCAAGTTGGCTGGAAGTGTCGATCTGCCTGGGGGTAGCGAGGCCCTACAGAGGGATCTGGACAGGCTGGATAGCTGGGCTGAAGCCAATGGGATGAGGTTTAATAAGACCAAATGTCGGGTCCTACACTTTGGCCACAGCAACCCCAAGCAACGCTACAGGCTTGGGGCGGAGTGGCTAGAAGACTGTGTAGAGGAAATGGACCTGGGGGTGTTGGTTGACGCTCGGCTGAACATGAGCCAGCAGTGTGCCTGGGTGGCCAAGAAGGCCAATGGCATCCTGGCTTGTATCAGAAGTAGTGTGACCAGCAGGAGCAGGGAAGTAATTGTCCCCCTGTACTCAGCTCTGGTGAGGCCGCACCTTGAGTACTGTGTCCAGTTCTGGGCCCCTCACTGCAAGAAAGACATTGAGGCCCTGGAACGTGTTCAAAGAAGGGCAACAAAGCTGGTGAGGGGTCTGGAGCACAGGCCTTATGAGGAGCGGCTGAGGGAGCTGGGATTGTTCAGTCTGGAGAAGAGGAGGCTCAGGGGAGACCTTATTGCTCTCTATAACTACCTGAAGGGAGGTTGTAGTGAGCTGGGGGTCGGCCTCTTCTCTCGTGTAACTGGTGATAGGACTAGAGGGAATGGTTTCAAGCTGTGCCAGGGAAGATTCAGGCTGGATATTAGGAAATACTACTTCTCTGAAAGAGTGGTCAGGCACTGGAATGGGCTGCCCAGGGAGGTGGTGGAGTCACCGACCCTGGAGGTGTTCAAGGAACGTTTGGATGTTGTGATGAGGGATATGGTTTAGCGAGAACCATTGTTGATAGGTTGATGGTTGGACTAGATGATCTTATAGGTCCTTTCCAACCTTAGTGATTCTGTGATTCTGTGATTCTGTGAAAAAGTTCATAAAAAGACTATATCCAGACATTTTTTGTTGTATCTGTAATAATAGTCATATAATAGGTAAGGTTATATGGAGCCTATCATCTACGTGAAAAAGCAGTCTGTAGAATCAATGGAGCTGCTGTTGACCCTGTGAAGTACAAACAGATTCAGAAGGAAATTAGTAGATTCTGCAATCATAATTTCTGATCTACCTGTTATTTTAATATGAGAATTTGCCTTGATCATAAATATAGAATTTAAAGGAAATAGAATCTGCAGCAGTGAAAAAAATCCCTAATGACTGTAAGACTTTTCTCTCAGTAATAATTTTGGAAGAAGAAAATCTTATGGGTCAAGTCATGCAATCAAATGAACTTAATGTTACTGTAGGAATGTAATCTCATGGACGTATTTAATATAATATCTATTGCAAAAAATTACCAAGAAAAGAAGTATATATTGCATATGTAGAAATGTACACTGGACAGAATGGTAATGGCCAGTCTCAGGGAAAACAAGGGCTAGAATAATCACCAATTCAATTGATCTTTTTTTTTCATTTTTTTCATGTTTCAGAAATGATAGTTTTTAAAAAAAAATGTAAAAAGAATAAAATCAATATGCAAAATAAAGCACGAGCAATTGGAAATAAATAGTAAAAAAATATATAATAAAATGTGAAATGCTAAATCTTGATATAATTCATGCATGACATTTTCAGCACTATTACAGATAACATAACATCTCTGATAATGGTCCAGGTCAATAATTAAACTTTTCTGCTCTGTGACAGGGTAAGCACTGTAGCCACTGCCATATTGCATGCTTATTTCAGGCCACATGTTCAAGGCTGTTGAATAACATATTATGATGAAGACTCTAGAATACACAAAGTAAATTTATTTCATTTGGGCAAGGAAAGTGAACCTGCAGAAGGAATGAAAACATTCCCCTTTTTCTTGTCTCGGAACTTCCCTTTTGTGTGACTTTCTGCTAGTATATGACTACTTCAGCTAGCCCCATAGTACTTAACCATTCTTCAAGCAATATAAACAAGTTGAACTAGGTCACCAATGCCTGCTCTTTCCTACCCATACTAATGCTCTGTATCATGAATATTTGGGCATTAACATTCAGTTTTAGTTCACCACTTCTGCTTTGACAATAGTCATTTATAAACCTGGAAGCGGGACTCTGTACTCAGATCTTTTCATCAAGCATTTATGATAGATTCAAATATGTCACGTAATTATAGAAAATAGGGTAATTTTATTGAATTTATAAATGTAGCTGAAGAGACGCACTGTGAGTCTGAGGCTAGGAATATTAAGAGGATTCATTCACTATGGGTTTTTCAAGCTTCATAGAATCATAGAATCAAAGAATGGCCTGGGTTGAAAAGGACCACAATGATCATCTAGTTTCAACCCCCATACTTTGTGCAGGGTCACCAACCACTAGACCAGGCTGCCCAGAGCCACATTCAACCTGGCCTTGACTGCCTCCAGGGATGGGAATCCACAACCTCCTTGGGCAACCTATTCCAGTGCTTCACCACCCTCTGCGTGAAAAACTTCCTCCTAATATCTAACCTAAACCTCTCCTGACTCAGTTTAAAACCATTCCCCCTTGTCCCATCTCTATCCACCCTCGTAAACAGCTGTTCCCCTCCCTGTTTATATGCTCCCTTCAAGTACTGGAAGGCTGTAATGAGGTCTCCCTAGAGCGTCCTGTTCTCCAAGCTAAACAATCCCAGTTCCCTCAACCTTTCCTCATAGGAGAGGTGCTCCAGCTCTCTGATCATCTTAGTGGTCCTCCTCTGGACCCACTCCAAGAGCTCCACATCTTTCCTGTACTGGGGGCCCCAGGCCTGGATGCAGTAATTCAGATGGGGCCTCACAAGAGCTGAGTAGAGGGGGACAATCACCTCCCTCTCCCTGCTGGCCACTCCTTTTTTAATGCAGCCCAGAACACAGTTGGCCTTCCAGGCTGGAAGCACTCACTGCTGGCTCATGTCCAGCTTCTCGTCTACCAGGACCCTCAAGTCTTTCTCTGCAGGGCTGCTCTCAAGGAGATCCAGGTTTGTATAAATATCTGGGATTGTCCCGACCCAAGTGCAGCACCCTGCACTTGGCCTTGTTGAACCTCATTAGATTTTCATGGGCCCACTTCTCCAGCCTGTCCAGGTCCCTCTGGATGGCTTCCGTTCCTTCCAATGTATTCACTGCATCGCTCAGCCTGGTGTCATCCGCAAACTTGCTGAGGGTGCACTTGATGCCACTGTCTGTTGAAGATGTTGAAGAGCACCGGTCCCAAGACTGATCCCTGAGGGATACCGCTTGTGACCAGCCTCCACCCTGACACAGAACCATTGAGCACAACCCTTTGGCTGCATCCAGCCAGCCAATTTCTAAGCCATCGCACAGTCCATCCTTCAAATCCACAACTCTCCAATTTAGAGAGAAGGATGTGGTGAGGGATCATGCCAAAGGCCTTGCAGAAGTCCAGGTAGATGACATCCACCGCCCTTCTCCCATCCACCGAAGCCATCACTCCATCACAGAATGCCACCAGATTGGTCAGGCAAGATCTGCCCTTGGTGAAGCCATGCTGGCTGTCTCGAATCACCTCTTGATCTCGTACGTGCCTTAACATAGCTTCTAGGAGGATCTGTTCTATGACCTTCCCAGGCACAGGGGTGAGGCTCACCAGCCTGTAGTTCCCTGGGTCTTCCTTTCTCCCTTTCTTAAAAATGGGAGTAATATTTCCCTCTTTCCAGTCACTGGGGACTTCACCAGACAGCCATGATTTTTCAAATATGATGGAGAGAGGCTCGTCAACCACATCAGCCATCTCTTTCAGAACCCTAGAATGGATATCATCCGGCCCCACGCACTCATACACGTTCAATTTCATGAGGAGGACTCGGACTTGTTCCACTGTTACAGTGGGACAGAAACCATTCCCCATGCCCTCACCTAGAGGCTCACACTCCTGGCAGACATGGGAAGCCTGGTCAACCATTAAGACTGAGGCAAAGGACTCATTGAATACCTCAGCTTTTTCTATGTCTGAGGAAGCCAGCTCCGCATTACCTTTCATCAGAGGGGGAACACTTTCCTTGGCCTGTCTCTTCCTGCCTATGTACCTGTAGAACCCCTTCTTGTTATCTTTCACATCCCTTGCCAAGTTCAGCTCCATCTGTGCCTTGGCTTTCCTAATCCTATCTCTACACACATGGACAACAGCCCTGTATTCCTCCCAGGATACACAACCCTGCTTCCACTTTCTGTACATTTCCCTCTTTTCTCTCAGTTTAAGCTGCAGGTCCTTGCACAGCCACGATGGTCACCTGCCTCCCCTGCTAGACTTCTTCTGCTGGGGGATGGAGAGCCGCTGCACTCTCAGAAGGGTGTCCTTAAAGAGCTGCCAGCTTTGTTCTGTACCCATGCCCTTAAGGACAGTTTCCCAGGGGATCCCACTCAGCAGTTCCTTGAGCAGAAAAGCTTGGCAAAAATAAATGCTTAACTTAAGTAAAAACACTGGTGAGCATTCCTGAGAAGCTTGATCTTGGTGACCTTGTAAAGGCCAGACAGTGGTTTAGTGATTCAGTGATCTCTGAACGGACTTAAGAAAGCTAGGCTTGCAAATCTGCGGTCTAACCACATGGAAAATAATTATATCACATGGAACAAAGTCAAAGACCGAATCAGTATGACAGATCTGTACTTGTTCAAATAAAGTTTTATATTTGATCTGGATTTAGGCTTATCTATAAATGTGAAGGTACAAAGGGAAAGAAGATTGACAAAACCCTGAGTTAGAAGTAATAGCTTCTGATGCTCTTGATCACCTTCTGCATCAGAAATTCTTAATAAGTGTTTGGTTGCTCTACTGCAACATACTGCCAAGGTGACCATCTGTCAGTTAGATTCCAGGGAAGATAAATATATTTTCTTCTAAATGAAGATCATTATTATTACCATTTTAATTGAGGAGTGGGATTTTAGAAACATTTTTAACTTACCTTATGATATTAATAGAATAAGAATTCTTATTAATAATAATATCGATTCTCATCAGATATAAAACTCATGCTGGGATTGAGTTGTGAAGGTAAAAGCTATCACAGAATCTTGAATCAAATTTGTTAGCAGATGTTCAGTGATGCCAAGGAATTATACATGAATAATAAAGTGCAATGCTAGCTGAGAGCTCTCAATTTCCCTCTTTTCCCAGGAAGTACCCCTTTATGGAGGTCTTTTCCCAGAAGCTTAAAACTGTGTTGAATTATAATTAAGCCATATTGAGAAAACATTCAAGTGACAATGATTTACAAATGATCAAATGATTTTAGGCTTAGCTTAGGGCTTTACTGACTAGAATGATTTCTCTGTTATGACCATATGTCTGTTAAGAAACTTGATTCAAATGTAAAGCCATTATGGAGATTTTTGAGACAGTGGAAGAAAAAAGTAATTCAAGATGTTTTGTGCATTTATCTTTTGAAAATAAATAAAGACATTCATAGTTTAGGCAACTAAAACATTGTGTAATTCTTACAAGTAAAGAAACAAAAAGTTCATAGAAAATATGTCGAAGGCTATAATACTTCAAAACTGCCTCCCTGTCACTGTGTCAAGTATACTTTGTTTTAACACCCGTTTAACCAATTCTACAGAAATAACATGTGGCATGAATTGGAAGAGCTAAAAAAACAGCCCTCAGTGAAATTGAACCATGGTTTCTTTCTGACATCCTAAAGACTAGGAGTCTGAGGGCTACAGATGTGAATGAAGACTAATGGATGGGAATGTAAAAATACAGCCTACTTCTGTCTAAGATTTTATGTTTTTTGCCACTGAGTTTCTATGGGATGGATGCAAGATTACTCAAATATCTGACGTATAAGGAAAGAATAAAAGCTAAAGTCAACTAGTTTATTCATCTAACTTAGACATGTCAAGTTTTACAGTTGAGGTTTTGGCCAGTTAGATTCTCTCCCTTCTCCTCAATTCATCTCCTGCACAGTGTTGAACCTGATACTTGAGGTAAAAGAAACATTGTGGTAAATCAGATTCATTTCTTTCAATGGCTCTTCTTCCTGATCTTCCAGCCAAGCCCATGACATTGTCTAGTGGTGCAGCTTTGCCAGCTGGAGAGAGAGTATGCATTCTATCCCTTTTCTAATGCATTGCATTCATTTTTAGTCTATGCGCTGAGATCAAGCACAGGCTCTACAGTTTGAGTTAACTAGCTACAAATTCACAAGTATGATGAATTAGCTAACAATGAACTAGTTAACAAAGATCTTGATAGGTTTGGGGACCTACAATATCAGAAGTTTGATGATGTTTCACAGAGGACGTTAGATTCTAAACCAGTCTTGTTACTCTTAAATTTGCTTTATTCCTGGAGCATCTAATGGTAAAATAATCCACATAGAAATCTTTAATGTCTCACTGATGATCTCTACTATTAAAAGTGAATATCGAAATATCAGATCAAAGTAGCTAAATTATTCAAGCAAAATTACTATCAGAAGATTCATATTCTTTAAATTTTCTATCAAAATCATTTGGGGATATATAATTGCGCATTTTGTTATCTTTCTTCCTAAAGATTTATTCAAAATTCATTCTTTGTTAGCGGCAGCTAAACTGAAAAAGCTTAAAAGAAAAAAAATAAGCTAAAGAAAATTTCATCTTCAATACTTCATTTCTAGTTCATGTAAATGTGATAAGGATGTATGAAATGGATAAATGAGGAAAGAATGTGGCACACTCCTTATTTCTATTCATATATAGGACTGAAGATATTTTTATGCTGCCACAGCTCATCATATGACATATGCAAACTGCTTTCAATTGGGAAGAGAATATATGCAGACACTTGGCTTTCCCTTACAGAGAGTTCTGCCTCACAGTACATTCATATCAGAACACTGGAAATCACTGTATTTCCAGTTAATTGGAAGAAAGCCAAGTCTTTTTAGTATCCAGAGAACTGTACATAAACAGTTCTAGAAAGGGCCTTAAATTGTCATTAAATCCATCTTCTCGCCTTTGGGAAGACCGGACAGATGTCTCTAGGATTTGTCTGTGACAATTGGTTTAATTCTCATTATTATTGCAGTTTTCTTTAGCCTTGATTAGGATATACACCCAAATGGAGTTCAGGAGTCCTTATATGAGGAAAAATGAAATCATATGTCTGTGTGCTAATTTTACATAAAACTTTGACCTTTAAAAATGTGATTTCCCTTACTATGGTCATTTCTGATTTTACTTACTATTAACTGTTATTTTGCAACACAGTAATATTTCAGTACTTTTGTTACTGTTTTTATGTATTTATTGCTTTTTTATTATTATTATGTTATATATAGTTGTTATATATAGTTGTGAGGCTGTGTTTCTTCTACATTGCACATTTCCTTCTACTTTACATAGATAAAGCTATGTTCTAGTGCTTTTTGTTGTTGTTTTTGTATTTTTTTATATTTTATTTGTCTTTTAAATGATACCTGGAATAAATGTGCCTTAGTTTCAAAGAAATGTGTGATGCATCTTGTTATTTGAATTTTTAGCAGGTAGACAATAAAATTTACAGCTCTCTATTAATGAGCAACAAATGCAGCAACAGGTAGATGGATCCATCAGTTCCCCACTAAAAACAAAACTAAAGCATGTGGCTAAGGGGCAGAATACGAATAATCAGCATGGATAAGAAGGAGTGATCACGCAGAAGGAAAGAAGTTCCACATTCATAATCACATTTGAGACTTGTAAAACAATTTCCTGCTGTTTCTAGTTACCTTTAAATTTCCAGTTGAACTTCAGTAGCAGATCTGATGTAGCAGAGGCTCTTCTGGTGCGACAGTGTCTCGCTCCAATTTTATAGGAGGGAGATGAGGTTCTTTTAATGTATGTATACCCGACATGAGATTAAGAAACAACGGTTCAAATGTTGGTCCAACCAGTTTATTACAAATCTTAGTCAGGGAGGTGGGAAAGAGGAGGACGGACACTATTACGAATTAGGGTGATGGGGAAGGGAAGGCGGGTGATAGGAAAGATAGGAAATGGAAGCAAGGAGTCTTTGTAGCAAGCAAGAGAGAGATAGTCACCACCATGGATCCAGCGAGGTTTGTAGTTCAGTCTTCAGTAGAGGTGGGTCGTCAGGCATTGTTCCGTTGACGATGAAGGTGACCACCGTGATGACGGCAATGATTGCGAATGGTGACTACAGTGACAACTGCGAACACCAAACACCAAACACACTGTGATGATTTCCAATGGCAGTATTTATAAGTCCAAAGTGGTTGAGTCAGCTCTTTTTGGAGTGACAGCTTCTGGCTTTTGGATCTCAGCAGGAACTCCTTTTGTTCCCATCTTCCAGGCCTTGCCAGCAGATAAGAGGGAGTATGGAGGCGCCAACTTGTATCTTGTCTTCACAGGATACAATGGTATCACCCCACAATCTCCCATAGCAGACAGGAGTTATCTGCTCACGGGACAGATCTTCCACCAGTAAACAGTCCAGTAAACAGTCCAGTAAACAGTCCTGAGCACTCCCTTCCAAAGGCAAACAGCTCCAAAGAAATGCTTTCAAATGTAAAATTGTCCAGACAATGATGTTGATTGCCATACAGCAGCACCCACCTCTCATCTCCTAGAGTCTTATCACAAGGAATACCTCAGGAAGCAAGCTTTGAGCCAGAAAAAAACAAAGAAGGATTCATACAAACAGTCATTCTTACAAAATAAAACAAATAGATTTTTTTTTTTTTTGCTTTAGATAACATAACAGTGTCACTACAAAATGAACTTCTTATATTATGCACATATCTGGCAATGCTAGAAATATCATTATGTAAGCCAGAACTAGAAAGTCAGTTGGTCTAACAAATCCGAATTTCTGTGCAGCTGTTTGGAGTGCTTGCGGTATTAGATTTGGACATCACGTTCTGCATGAAAAGTTAAGAGTACAGTCAGGTCTGCTTTATTCATAAACGGGAAGCACTAAGGGGAAAGTCAGGCTACAAAACCATTATAGAGAGCTGGAACTGTAAGACATCTTTGAACTTAACTTTTGGAAGCAAATTTTCATTAAACAGCTCTTTGAAAGACAGCACTATTTTTCTTTAGACCTGTTGTCTTGCTGATTCTGCAGTACCCAAGACAAATTACCTCACTATTGAGCATAGTGCTAGGAACATTATTTAGATCTTTATAGTGGGACTCAACTCATGTCTTTATCTGTCTAGAAATCAGAAATGGGTCTCAGTTGCCTAGATGGACATCTAAGTATCAGGTAGAGTATTTTGCCCAGCTTCCCATTGTTCAGCCAGAAATATGCACTTTCTTTTACGCCTTGCAATGTATGTTTCAGCTATGTGCAGATTTTATTCTTTTATGTAATTTAAAATTCTAAATGATGAGACTTGAATATTTCATGGTAGACTATGATAGAACTTTCTAGGTTCTTTTCCAGTTTCTTTTTGTGAAGTAAATTTCAGTTTTTAGTGGCAAAGAGCCATGCATCTAAATTTCTTGAGCTGAGAAAGGAATGTAATCAATGCCTTCAGCTTGCTGGGCAAATGTTTTAAATACCTAACATTGTATAATACTGGATATTACATCAAGTGTATTCACTGGCAATTCACTTTCTGTAAGATTATTATTATTATTATTATTTTTAACACTATCCCTGCATTTGTGAGGGGCCAAATCTGATAAAATGTGACTAAGACATATCAGCATATCTATCTGCTTAAAGGTAGGACTGATGTTGACTCTTTTACCTCAGTTCCTTATTCCATTAGCAACACAGAGACCTCTTTGTCAATTGCACAAAGTTTGGGTGATTGCTATTTTTTTTTAGGATTACTTGTTCTCAGACTTTTTTCTTGCTAGGGCATCAGAGTATGGCCCCTTACTCCAGGGTGAGAAATAATTTAAATCTCCTTATGCAACTTACTTCTATGTAAAGCAGTGCAGCAGAAAAAGATAGAGCAACATCCACTCTTATGAAAACTAAATTAGCATTGTACCTCTCCAGAGAAAACATCTGATTTTTTTTCTGTGAGAGAACAGAAAAATGAAGACCAGTGGAATAAAGTAAATAATTGTCTGGAGAAAACAAAGAAAACCTTTAAAACTTCTTGATTTTGGGAAAGCTCTTAAAATCTGTTTGATCAGACTGACTGTGGAGTTTTCCCCTCAAACTTAGTTCTAAACAAAGCATCAAAGAGAGTACTGTGAGTGACATGCCACACACAGACACCTCCTGTATATGAAGTTTAGAGACTGGTTCAGCTGACCCGATATCAGTTCAGAAGCATAGTTTTACACAATACATCTGCAGAAGTTGGAGGATACCCAGTGAACTAATCCCTAGCCTTAATCAGGCACTGTACTTGACTTCTAGACTTGGTTTAAACCTGGAGAATATGAGCCCAAGTAAGCTTCACCAGTATATAATTCCTGTCTGCATTAAAATATTCATTCCAAAATGAGTCATATAATCATGGCCATCCAAAAGATAGAAAGAATATATTGGTAGATCAGCTCATCTCTTTTGAATTAAATGAACTATACGTCTCTCCTCAGCAATATGGCAGATGCAAAAATAAAAGTTTGAACTGTTCCTGTTACCTTCTCTTCCAGCCAGCCTCCTAGGTGTCTCACACACTGAAGAAGTCTAGGAGTCAGGCAGCAGCCCAGAACAGCACTTTGGTCCGCATGAGTGAGATAGTTATTTTTGTCCATGTGCACCTTCAAATAAGCCTAGGAGTTGGCAGAAATCTATTTCATAATTCTTCCTTCCCAAGATAACCTTTGATAATCATCCTCCAAATTGCTTTTTCAAAATTAAATGCTGTAATTCCCTAGCTGGCTTGAACACCCAACCTGTACAGTCATCTAGACAAGGGAAGTAAGAAAATGCTGGCTTTAGTGGAAGCAGAATGTCACAGAGGAAATAAAAAGGACTTCTTGTTCTAATAATGCTTAGCACCTACACTCACACTGATGCAGTATTGTGTGTTCAGCAGCTAACACAGTTCTACAGGATCCCATCTTTTACACCACAGCCTCTTACAGAAGCAGAGAATTCTCCTTAAGTTAGAAAACACTAGGAAATACAGGGATATGGAGAGCAGTTGTTTTCATTTGTTTTAATATTTCCCCCTTTTTTATTTTTCTATTCTGAAAAACAATATATTGAAATATAATTTCATGTTCTCATAGTTGCATTTCCCACTCCCTCTTTCAATCCGTTAAAATACTGCAGACACTTGCATTAACTTGCATTAAAACAATATATGTATGAAATACATCTGTGTCACATTACAGTTCTGCTTCTACAGATACTTATTTTAAGATTATTTTAAAAGTTAAATGTGAAGGTCTTTAAATATCTGCATCCTAAAAGTTTAAGGGAAAATAAATCTTGTCTTTTCTTAGCTCATACTCTTCAAGGGCTCAGTTACACAGTTTATTTGAGCTGCAGGCACTCACACTTTACAAAACCTCTTCAAAATATCACTAGACTGTGACTTAGGTGAACAAGTAACTTACTTGTATTGTCAGGGTGGAAAAGTGTGAAAAAAACAGAATGCTAGCTCCCAGAAATTCTGAAACCTCTTGTCCTGTTTCATCACTAATAAAATGTTTATAGAAAGTTGATGTTTGTTTTCATAATCCAAAGTGAGAAACGTCAGTACAGACATTACTGTACTGTAATTTTATCTACAAAAATAATGATGATGCTTATCTGTTCTTTCTGGTTTGTAGAGCTTAAGAAGGGGAGAGATAAAGATACACAGAGAGGAACACACCATTGGATTTTGCTGATTTAGTTTCATTTATGGACATTAGATATTAAATGCAAATATTTGCTGAAGCTTGCAGATGTGTGCTTCCAATATGTTGCATTCAGAAATTCTAAAAAGTTGTGTACCGCTGCTTTTTCACTTCCCAGAGTATGATATTTCATTCCCTGGGCTCTCATCCACCAGACTTAATAGCCCTTGAGATGTGTATCTAGTGAATTGCTCATTCTGGTCTTCTTTTGGTGGAATCAGAAGAGTACCAAACTGCTCCAGTATGCAGCTGAGTTGCATATATGTTCTGAGACTAAGGAAGCATTTACTCATTTCTACATCTAAGTGCAATCTGATCTTTGAAAACTAGCATCTATTCAAACTCATTTACCAACAAAAACAAGACTTATAATTCGTCTAATGAAACAAAAAAGATCAGATGGTAAAAGCTGGATTAACGAGAAAACACTTAAATTATGATTAATTGTAATTAATAATTAGAGAATTTACTTCTGGATAATTTCTAAGAATATGCAGAACTAAGTAATAAAATTCTTTCAGCATTCCAAACAATATAATCAGACAAAAAACATTAGCTAATATAACAGTTGTGAAATTACTGCTTGACTTCTCTCTTTTCACTACAAAGCCAGACCAAACAACATAATGACATATTTTAAAGAAACATGGTCAACTGTTAGGCTACAGGTCACCTCCCAAGTACTTTTTTATAAGTTCCCTGCATTGCAGAAAAGCTGCAAAATGTCACCTTCAGGAAATGTGCCTCACATGGGACTTCGCTGTTCATAGATCTCAAAACAATTGGGATTATGAAAATATTTGTAGGATCTTTCTGTCTTGGAGAATTTTAGTATGATTTCTCATTAAGCTTAGTGATGGCAAAATTAATCTTTTTTTTCTGCATTGATTTACATCTATTATTTTGTTGTAGTTGTTGCTGAATGAAGCAAGGAAGTTTTATTCCCTTCATTCTGTTCTCTCCTGCCATTTGCTCCTGAAGCTTTATACCAATTGTGTCGCTCCAATTTATAGGAGGGAGAGGAGGTTCTTTGATATATGTATACCTGGCATGAGATTAAGAAACAACGGTTCAAATGTTGGTCCGACCAGGTTTATTACAAATCTTAATTAGGGAGATGGGGAAGTGGAGGACAGACACTATTACGAATTAAGGTGATGGGAAAGGGAAGGCGGGCGATAGAAAAGATAGGAAAGAAGCAAGAATTGCGTAAAGTGGGGATAGTCACCACCAGGATCCAGCAGAGATCCCGCTGTGCACCGTTCTGATGGTCCGAGGCAAAAGCACAGGGGGAGAGCAGCAGCAGCGTGGCCGGTCTTAGGCAGCAAGAAGGTACAGGTACTGGGCAGGTCCAGGAAGAAGCTGCGTGGTAAGTCCGGGAGGAAGCAGCAGGTCTCCGGTAGCAGGCCCAGGAGAGTCCGTCAGCATGCAGGCATTCCGCAGTGAGGAATCTGATGGCAGACACCTTTCTTCTTCGGGGGAGGGTAGCAGCAGCATGGCCGGCCTTAGGAAGCAAGCAGGTAGAGCGCAGAGCAAGTCCAGGAGGGAGAGAGGCAGGTCGTGAGGCTTCTGTTGTCAGAAACCTCCCTTGTTCTTCATGAGGAATCTGTATTGAGAAACCTTCCTTGTTCTTCATGAGGAATCTGTTGTCAGAAACCTAAAAACCACGGTTGTTTGTCCCTTTTTTATCCTTCTTCTGCCAAATGGCATTCCTGGGCGCTTGGGTAAGAGTCATGTGCAGCACCTCCTGAGAAGGCTATCTCCTTCGAGATAAGCCCACACAAAGGACTGCTCCCTGGCCATCAATCTGCAACTTATCTCTCTCTCTCGTCGCCCCTTGCCTTGTCTATCTGTGCCCCTCAGACAAAGGATTTTGCAACCTTTGCCCAGGACTTGCCTGGACTTGTCCATCTGTGTCCTTCAGACAAAGGACTTCGCAACCCTTGCCCAGGACTTGTTCATCAGTGCTCCTCAGCAAGCTTTGAGGCAATGGTATAAAATAATAATCTCTTACACCAATGCTATTCCTTTTTTTGTGCCCAGATAATTTTTTTCTCTATATGATCCGTCTTTCCTCCTTGTTTATTACATATCATCATCACATTGATACATTTTGGATATACGAGGCCTGCTCCGAAAGTAATGCCTCCGATTTTATTATGTTGGCCTACAACTTCAGAAGTAGATGTTGGTCATACGGCAATAGATGCTGAACCTTCCCACCAGTGATCTGTTGAATTTTGTTGCCGTGCGACACATGCCAACAGAGAGGCAGTCTGACAAAATAATGTCTGACATAGACGTGTGTATGAAGCAAAGATGTGGAATTGAATTCCTCCATGTGAGAACCTTTGCACCCATTGATATTCCTTGATGCTTGTTGAATGTTTATGGAGACCAAATGGTGGAGATTAGCACAGTGAGGTGGTAGGTGGTGTGATTCGACAACACCATCATAGTGGCTTGAAACAGTGGGTCACTTCCACATCTGCTGATTTTGGTGAGCACAGCTCTTGTTCATCGCTGGTGGCTGGTAAAAATGCATAACTAATGGTAGTGACTATGTTGAAAAACAATGTTTTGTAGCTCAGAATTTGCTTTATCCAATAGTGTGATTTTGTTCTTTGTATCTGTTGTAATTTCCATGGAAATAAATAGGAGGCATTACTTTCAGAGTGACCTGTGTATTCAGTAAAATTAAGCTGTTTTACAAGGTAGGTTAAATGATAACATGACAAGCTAGTTTGCCTTTATCTATCAAAGTCTAAGTACTGGTGATACGGGCCAAATCTGTGTGGCTGCCCACCTCCATTTTTGATTGGTCCTGTTATGTCCACAGGGAGAGATGGACTATTAGATTCTTTCATTTGTCACATGCTTGCAATTGCCATGGTAAGAAAACACTTGATGAAAGGTGAATTGCTTGCTGAATTAAAGTTTGAAGTGGACAAGAAAATGGTATTTTATAAAGAAAATGGAAGGAGAGTTAGCTTTTTATGAAAGTAGTGTAGTATATCAACTCACTAGGATTTTGGATGCTCAGTTCAAATAATTTTCAGGAGTCTAGCCAAAATAGCGTACAACACATTAGAGCTTCTAAGTCTGTTTTTGGTAGATGATAACCAGATACACATGGCTCTGGAATTAGACTAGAACTCCTAGCATCTCTAATAATAAAAATACAACATTTTGTCTGCTGATTTAAAATGTAGAAATATCGTCAAGAATATTTTTTATGCAAAAATGGTGTATAGATGTGGTTAGGAATAAGAAAGGAAAGAGGAGTTTGAAAAAGGACACCCCTGAAAGTCCCTTAAGAAAAGACTTATGTTATTAAATTGTCTAGATAATTCACAGTTTGATTACTAAAAACAAAACACAGAGACACTACATTTTCTCAGTATTGTATTTTTTTGCTTGTAGTGTGATTAATTATGTAATACCAACTCTTATTCTCTAGCTTAAATAGCTCAAAAGAAGGAAGAATTATAGAATCATAGAATCATTTGAGTTGGAAAGGACCCTTAAAGGCCATCTAGTCCAACTCCCCTGCAATGAAAAGGGACATCTGCAGCTAGATCAGGTTGCCCAAAGCCTGGTCCAGCATGACCTTGAATCTCTCCAAAGATGAGGCATCCACCACCTTGCTGGGCACCCTGCTCCAATGCCTCACGACTCTTATTGAAAAAAACTTCTCTCTTATATCCAATCTAAATCTCTCCTCTTTTAGCTTGAAACCATTTCCGCTTGTCCAATAAGTACACCTCTGTGTATATTCACATGCACAAATCTCCTAATTCTTGAGTTTAGAAAAATTACTTCCAGCAGAAGATAAGTATGATTACTTTTAACCCATTCAATATTTATTCCTCTGTTACTCATGTATGGTAGCATAAATTGAAGTTCTTATGTTTCAAATTGATCCACTAAGTAATTTAGTTTAATTATTAAATTTTATTCAATATTTAATTTGGTTTAATAAAAGTGGGCTTCCATAAATGTATGCATTTAACTGATATATATTGTGACTGTATAATTTTGAATAGACTAAATATTTAATAAAGAACACTTCTTTGAATTATTCAGTATGTAGACAAGATAACTGATCTACTCTCAAAATAGTGAAAATGCAAGTGACACATTATAATAATGACATATTTCCAACCAAGAATATGCATAAAACACATTGTTGGTTCATTTCCAGTCAAGCAAACCAATCTTTTCTTAATAGAACAGACCACTGAGAATTCATGAAGAAAACTCCCAGAGCTGCAGTAGCTCTAATAGAGCTCACAAAAACTAGGCTATTAGAATATGCAGAATTCTGTGGTAACAGAATTATTTTAAAAATGACTATAACTTTCCTCTATCTTCTGTGAAGAGCTAAATGTTTGAAAGATTTGTAGTTAATGGTAGTTTAGTATTCTGGAACAGATTAAAAAAAGCAAGTACTCGGGATCATAGTTAAATTCTCTGAGCAGAAGATCTATTTCATGGTGGTATTACATGAAAAGGAAACTTCAGAAGATCATAGAATCACCAAGATCATTGAGTCCAACCATCCACCTATCACCAGTATTTCTCCACTAAACCACGTCCCTTAGTACAACATCTAAACATTCCTTGAACACCTCCAGGAACAGTGACTCAACCATGTCCCTGGGCAGCCTATTCCAGAGCCTGACCACAGATTCGGAGAAGAAATTTTTCCTAACATCCAACATGAATCTCCACTGGCATGACTTGAGGCTACTAAGATGAATATTAGTGTAAGTGGATTTCAACATTCATATAATTTCAGGTGCATGTGTCATATAAACTGAAATAAATGGACAATACTTAACTGATGTTAAATGCTTTGCTCAGTAAATATGTGAACTCATAATGCGTATAAGCATATGATTATCCTGAAGGATTTTGCTGGATCAATGAAAAAATTTAAAGATCATATGTTATGTAAGGACCTCCTTTCTTACCAGCAGACAAGATCTGCATTTCTGGCAGAAAATGCAAAAGATGCTAAAGATGATACAGAATATGAGAAACCTGAACATCCACACGTCTATGGGTCCCAATGAGATGCACCCCAGAGTCCTAAGGGAATTGGCTGATGTGGTTGCCAAGTGACTCTATGATATTTCAAAAGACGTTGCAATCAGGTGAAGTCCCTGATGATTGGAAAAAAAGGAAACATAATACTCATTTTTGAAAAGGGTAAAAAAGATGACCTTAGGAGCTACCGAGCTGTCAGTCTCACCTCTGTGCCTGGGAAGATCATGGAACAGATACTTCAGGAAGTTATACTAGGGCACATGGAAGGCAGGGAGTTGAAACAGTAGAACCAGCATGGCTTCACCAAGGGCAAATCCTGTTTGACCATCCTGGTGGAATTTTATGATGGTGTCACTGCATCAATGGACAAGGAAGGAGCAACTGACGTCATCTATCTTGACTTCAGTAAGGCCTTTGACACAGTACCCCACAACATCCTTTTTGGAAAGGATCCATACAAATTGGAAAGATAGATTTGATGGGTGGGCTGTTTGATGGATGAAGAACTGGCTGTAGGATCAAGTCCAGAGAGTGGTGGTCAATGCTCAGTATCTGGGTGGAGACTGGTGACGAGTGGTGTCCCCCAGGGGTTGGTGCTGGGGCTGATACTCTTTAATATATTCATCAGTAACATCAACAGTGAGGTCAAGTGCGCCCTCACCAAGTCTGCTGATGAAACCAAGCTGTGGGGTACTGTTGACACACCAGAGGGACGAGATGCCATCCGGAGGGATCTAGACAAGCTTGAGCAGTGGGCCCAGGTGAACTTCACGATATTCAACAAATCCAAGTGCAAGGTCTTGCACCTGTGTCGAGGCAACCCCCATTACCAATACAAACTGGGGGATGAAGGGATTGAGAACAGCCCTGCCGAAACAGACCTGGGGTAATGGTGGAGGGAAAGCTGTACATGAGACAGCAATGTGCCCTTGCAGCCAACTGTATCCTGGGCTGCATCAAAAGATGCATGACCAGCAGGCTGAGGAAGGTGATCCTGCCCCTTTACTCTGCACTGCTGAGGCCTCACCTGGTGTACTGCATCCAGATGTGGAGTCCTCAGTACAGGAGAGACATGGACCTGTTGGAGTGCATCCAAAGAAGTGCCACAGAAATGATCCATGGAATGGAACACCTGTCTTGTGGACAGACTAAGAGAGCTGGGGCTCTGCAGACTAGAGAAGAGAAGGCTGCGAGGTGACCTGATAGCAGCCTTTCACTATCTAGAGGGAAGCCACTGGAAAGAGGGGACAGACTGTTTAGCAGAGTCTGTGGCTATAGAACAAGGGAAAATGGCTTCCGGAGAGGGTAGATTTACATTACATATAAGGAAAAAGTCTTTTACAAAGAGGGTGTTGAAGTACAGGAACAGGTTGCCCAGAGATGTGATTGATGCCCTGTCCGTGGAGGCTTTCAAGGCAAGGCTGGATAAGACTCTGGGCAACCTGATTTACCTGTCATGTCCCCATTCTTTACAGGGGAGTTGGACAAGATGGTCCTCAGAGTTCCCTTCCAACTCTAAGGATTCTATGATCAACTCTAAGGATTCTATGATTCTATGACTATCATTACTGGTCAAACATGTATTTGGTTATCTTGGGTAGTGTAAATTTGCTTCCTCTTTGAAATCCATACTTTCAGGCAAATGTTCTTTTATTTTTCTTCAGTTGTAAAACCAATGCATTTCCTATTCACGGTGAGGGAAGCTTTTGTGGGCAGCATAAATACTCAGCACTCTGTTGCACGAAGCCCTGGGGTGGTGAGGGATGCTTCCCTACTGTGTGTTCTCCTCTAGGAAGGCAATTAGGGGCACGTGGAAAAGTGATACGTCTAGTAAATGCTGGGAAAACTGGTATTCAGGAAGCAAGTAGAGAGCAAGCTTGCAAACCTTTGATCTTCAGGGAGATTTTCAAGTTTTTGAAGATTAATTCCTCCTTTGGTTAAAAGTTATGGAAATGTTGTATGTGTTCTTTTTGTCCATAAAACGTGCTTTCTAAAGCACAGTCAGGCTATTTCTACTATTGATAAAAATAGTTATAATGATTCTTCAGCACATACAAAATCAATTAAATCTATGCAATTTCGCATGATATATAGGTGGCCACTGTGAATATCTTTGTAGGAACGTAACCTTAGTAACCAAATGGAGATAATAAGCAAAAAAAGTACAAATAAGAAGCAGCTATTGATAAATCAATGTTCATGTTATTTTGTTGCTATTGAAACACATTTCTTCAAACATTTTTGCAATAAAAAATGAGTTTAGGTAAGATTTTTTATGCCCATAAGAGATTATTCTTGGCTTTGAGTTAGTAAATAACCTGTTAAAAAGTTATAAATGGAATAGTGGAAAATGGAGATAATTTACTACAACTATAAAATAACAGCAATTTTGGTTACAAGAAAATAGCTAGGAAACATGTTCATATTTAAAAAAAATATATAAATAAAAATAAAAAATATTAAAAAAAATTTAAAAAATGAATTGCTAAGGGGAAGTGAAAAAATTGATTTGTTCTTGTTATTTTATGTGTTATGCACTGGGAAAAGAAATGTTTCTCCTGTCAGATCAAACAGCCTTACCAAAATGACATAAAGATAGACACTTTTTTGGGATCAGAATTCAGTCTAACTCTGAAAACTACAAGCATCTAAGACTCATTTTTCAGGCTACTGTTGCCAAGAAAAGATTATTTTTACCAATAATAGAAAAAATATTATACGTCTCCATTATGGAAATCTACATTAATGGTGACAGAGATCGTTTTATAAGTGCTTAGTAAGTGACAAAGTGGATTTTCAAGTCACTAATATTTCAGCTCCTAAAAAGAAATAAAAATGAAAGTACAAAAATAATCAGTCTATCATATGAAATTTAAGAAACAGACATTCTAGAAAAAATGTGCAGAGGTAAAACAAAATATAACATGACAACATTAACTCAGAATATGATTCTATTTTTTTTTTTGTCTGTCATCAAAATAATGAGAAATAAGCAAGATATACATAATCTAAAAAGTTTAATTATGGTTCTTCTTCCTGAATTTGTATCAATAGGTATAGTGAAAGACAGAAAGTAATTTAATTAGTAAAAGCAAGAACAAATTTGAAATTATTGAAAATTAGTCTAAAAAGCACATCCTGAAGGAGCCCAGAATAGCATTAAAGGTCATAGATTTTTCTACTTACTCTGACTGTAGCCTTTTCCATGACATGACATGATTTAACGTTTATCCAGAACCATATTCTCTGCTTTAAAAATGTGGAGTTTTTTCACTCTTTACAGTCAACAGGAGCATGGTAGAATATAGATACTTGTATAAACTCCTGCCCCTTTCCATCATGCCGAATAAAAGTTGTAGGTGTTCAGAAAGCCTAATTAACACAATAGTCTCTGGGAACCATTGTTTGCACCACGTGTGAAAAGTACAGTCCTATCCCAGACTGTCAAATGTATCTCAAGAACTCTGAAGGAACCAAAACAGATTTGAGAAAAGAATGAAGTAAGCACGATACACTATATGATATGTAGGCTATATTAATTTAATTTGGTAAGTTGTGCAATTTCATGCTTTCAGTGAATTTTAAATTGCATCGAATCACAAACTTGCAGTTAAAGACTAGCAGTTACAGATTTCAGTCAGGATAATCTAAAACAGCTGAAAATTGATATTGGCTTAGATAGTGTGCATGAAGGTGCCTAGGTCAGATTAATACATTTGCATTGATTAAAAGCATTAGTCAGTGCCACTTAGTGCATACTATACATCCAAGTAAAGGTTAGTCACCAAGTGCAGAAGGCATGTCATATGAAGATTGAGGGATACAAGAATTGCTATTTTCTTTTCTGATAATGTGACCTTTTCTATCCCAGCTACTGCTGAAAAAAATAGAGAAAATAAATAATAATAAAAAAGGACCTACAAGAAAACCTTGATAACAGATCCCTCTTTAAAATGTAACTCTTCTGCCATATATATATATATATATATATATTTTTTTTTTAAGCATCAGTGCCAGATTTCTTACAATCCATGTTCCTGATTTTTGCATGTATGCACACACATGCGCATGGATGCACAAATTAAAAACATAAAGTAAAAGGAAGGGGAAAAATTCCACAAAGAAAAATATATCTATAATGTTGTGTGAAACTCACGTCAGTGTATGACAGTGTGCTGGCAGATTGCTGAAACTGTCATTAGAGAAAAGACAATTTAGTTATTATATAAAATTCAAGAGCTTTCTTTACACAAAGACTGAAATAGGATAGCATATCAGTAATGTTAATATTCCATTAGTTTAACTTTTTGCTAATGGATTAAATACAGTCTAGGACAAAAGAAGCATTTAACTGTCCAGTTTTGTTTGCCTTAAATCTATATGAACTTCAAATACAGACTCTTTGACAAATGAGGTTACTTGAAACTAAATAGAAAATCTTATTTGCCACCACAGTGGTGACATGAAGAATTGCAGCCTTTAACTCAGGGCTACTAAGCTCTTAATAATGAGAGAAAGGTACTCCATCTTCACCTATAGCCACAATTACAATGAACAAAAATATCTGCTGAGGCATCTACGAAAAATGTATTCATGACAATGTGAAAAATATTGATTTTAAAAGCCAAGAAATGAAAAGTGCTCCATTCAATCTAGCTATCATTTTCAAAAAGAAACTGAGGGGACCACAAAATGTTTTGCAGAACTCCTATATTAAAAATAAATCTTCCCAGGAACAGAATAGACAATCAATCTCAAACTCTCCCTAATTTAATGCAGCTCTTGAGTGGTCAGGTCACACGCAAGATGACCAGGTACTATGTTTGAACATTGCATCTTGGCCCAGCCCTCTTTTCTCCCCTCACTTTTACTCCCCCCAGTTCCCTGATAGAAATTGAAAGAAATGTCTGTAAATGTGTGAACTCCCAGTAAGTGATGGCAGAACCTATTTCTCTAAGCTGCTCAGCATGTCATTCAGTGGCCTTGCTTTGATGATTCTGAGCCATTATAGCCTTTACATTTTGGATTTGCAATGCGCTTCTGAGCCATTATATGTACATGTCAAATGAGACGGCAAAGCTTACTACTCTGAGTCTTCATGCATTTCTCCTGATTAGAACATTTCTTTCTGTTCTTTCTACATTAGCTCAGTATGTCTCTTTGGCACACAAACACAGGAATGAATGACTTAATTTTAAACAGAATACTGCTTTATTGCAAAGTGAGAAAAATAAGTCAGAGAAACATGCTACTTAATCTCAGATGTCATAAACCCTTTTTGTAGCTTACTTTTCAAGTTTAACTTTGATGGTAGTTAGAATTTTGAAAGGCATCTTGATGCTTCATTTCCACTGAAATCACTGGAAGATAATAAATATCTCTGACAATCCAAGTTATGCAGTTTCAGTGTCTAAACCTTCATTTTGAAAATACACTTAGCAGCTAAATGGTGAAAGCTGAGAGTGTAAAGATGTAGACAGGTA
This sequence comes from Pavo muticus, assembly GCA_016647715.1. Lineage (NCBI taxonomy): Eukaryota > Metazoa > Chordata > Aves > Galliformes > Phasianidae > Pavo > Pavo muticus. The sequence goes on along the minus strand of JACDJE010000085.1, from coordinate 149,006 downwards.
CCCTAATGAGATTTTCAAAATGACTAACTCCCACTGAAATCTATCTAGCCTAAGTCCCTTTGGCTTTCAGTAGAATTAATGATCCTCTGGAAGTAAAACTCTTTTGGAAATGGGACCTCAGTAGTTTCAAATATCTTACCTAGTGCTTTCTAAAATATAGTGCTATTATTTTAGGATACAGTTTTTAGTTTGATTGGTATATGTGTGATGTTTTTATTTGATGTTTTCTTGCCCACATTAACCAGAAATACAGTTTCGGTCGTCTCCAAATAGTTTATGTGCTTGATTCTAATTAAATCAGGGTTCAGTTCTCTTAGGACCAATAGTCCTTCTTGTAGCTTAGCCCACAGCTCACCAGTTTGAAAAGTTCACATCCTTCCCTTACAAAGAGCATCTGAGCACACAGGTCCAAATTTCATCATGTGTCTTAGCAAAAAAAAGCTAGAGGATCAATAACATACTGTTTCACTACCAGGTACTTGGTACACACTAGAACAAGAAAACATTTTGCAAGCCAGTATACTCTGGCAATTAAAATTGTCTCTTATGATGTGCGAGATTTAAGTTGAAGCCTGTACTTTTCTCTTTTTTATCTTCCAGACTGGAGTACATTTACCAAAAGGAGCAGAGGCTGGGGCTGTCTTAAGTATAATCTCTTAAGTATACCAATGACTTTCCTTCAGCTTCCTGAAAGGCAGATTCATCTCACTCTTTCCAAACTGTAACCTCTAGCTATCTTAAGGGCATGGGGCTAGTATTAATCACACAAGACATGAGATTTATTCTACATTACTTGATCATATATTAACATTTACATACCTACATATGTATGTACGTGTACTTGCACATGTATAAGTCCAAAGCAGATCAGATAAATCATGACTCAATTACTTCATTGTAATCTAGCAAGGCATGCAACTCTGCTTAAAAGCTGTTGTTATACTCTGTCTCTTCATCATGTCAGTTCAATTATATTAACAACATTGATGTTGGACCAGTATTTTTATTGCATTTGTTCCAGCTAACACTAGGAAAATGCTTTAGGCCTTTTTTTTCCTTAGAAAAATATTAAATAAGAAATAAATTCTGTCCTAAAGAAAAGTCTGATACAAGAAGAAACACCTAGGACAGAGGTTGTGTTCAGGCTATGAACAACATTTCTGCCACAGTGTGAATTTTATTGATGAATATTGCTAAACAATCTTTAAAATATTTCTATTGTATTCAAATGATTTTTTGTATTATCTCGCCCAGGTTTCATCTGGGATGGAGTTGATTTTTTTCCATAGTGTCTGGTATGATGCTATCTATGTTTTGGCTTTAGGAGAAAAACAATGTTTTAGTTGTTGCTGAGCAGTGCTGCACAGAGCCAAGGGCATTTCAGTTTCTTGTCTGTTTTCAGCATCTTGTACTGTCCTGCCAGTGAGGGGGCTGGGGAGGAAAAGGAGCTGGGAGGGGAGAGAACCAGGACAGCTGACCTGAACTGGCTAAAGGGATATTCCATACCATATGACATCATACAGAAAGAAAGCTTTAAAAAGGAGGAAGTTCCAGGAGTGGCCTGCCTCTTCTCAGGGACTAGTTGGGCATTGGTCAGTGTGTGGTGAGCAACTGCTTTGTGTATCACCTGTTTTGAATATAAATATATATATTACTATCATTACTGCTATTTTTCTCTTCCTCTTCTGTCTTAGTAAATAGTTTTTATTGCAACCTACGAGTTCTGACTTTTTCCTGATTCTCTGCTAATCCCACTGGGAGAAGAGGAAGCGAGCAAAAGGCTGTGTGGCGTTTTATCTGCTTGCTGCGTTAAACCACAACATAACTTCATTACCAAATGAACATGCATCTGGGAAAAGCTATGGGCAGATGCTCTAGAAACAGTGGGATGTTAATAGATCTTATCTTCAGTTGGTGTCAAATGTTATAGCTACATTGAAATCAAAACACTTGTACTGGTTTATACCAACTGTGGATCTGGCGCCAGGCCTCATCTTTGAGGAATGTCATATGTGATGCAGTGTCAGGAACTGCACTGCTGGAAGCAGTAAGCCTCACCCTGTATTTTTTATTCAGGATGCAAGATGCAGAATTTGTTGCCCTATGTCATCTTTTGAAGTCACCAGGATATGTGGCATGGCATTACTAAGGGTTACAGAATTTTCTTTTGAGATTGCATACTTTTCTTTGTGGTTGAACCCAAATCTCTTTCCTGCTGGAGTCAATGAATACTTACAGCATAGCAGTTTCACCATTAGACTTCAATTTTACAAGTCTGTGTGTTTTATTGCTGTTTTTTTTAAGCTCCAGATCCTGTGATTACTCATCAGTCTCAACCTCTATTTAAAACCAGCATGTTTTAATTTGTCATTTAGTCCCCAAGGACATGAGTCCAAAAAGCAAGTATAAATAGTTTATTTAAAAAAAAACTTCATGATTTTAAACTGAGCTCATGAGTTGGGAAGCTTGATTTGCAATTTGTAATTATTTAGAACTGGTATTTTCATTCAGATCAATGCACTAATAAGGCAAATAGCACACTGAGTATAGCTGCACCAGGAGAAAGCAGAAGGCATTGCCTTTCAGCTGCGCAGGCATAATTCAGTGGGCTTCCTGATGTGTGTCTGGCGTGCATGTGCATGTGTGTACGTGTGTTTGCATGCATGTGGTATTAAAACCTCTCACCTAGCAGTTGTGATGGCCATCTAAGTGATGTGTAGGAAAATAAGAATACCACTCTGATGAATATTCATGCATGATGAATAGTTTTAACATTTCCACATCTGGACTCTGGCTGAGCAATCACAGCAGCAGTCAGAAAGTAATATATTTGAAATGAAGCTATTTTCAGGCTATATTTTTAAAATCAAATTGCCAGCTGAATGCTGATAGCTATGGATCAAATACAGTAGCCTGCGATAAGTGAGCTCATACTGCATGAGCAAGCACATGTAGATATGAGACTATTCTGAACACAGTGATTCTGCTTATATAAACGACAATATTCTTGTCAATAACATCATGTAACACCCGTAAACTATATCATCAGACAGTTGTAAACAAGAGTGAATTGTTGTTGCCTAGAGACAGGAAAATTTATATATTTTATCTGAGTACTTTTTTTAATAGATGAATTATATTAACTTATTTTCTTCTCTCTCCCTCTCTCTCTCTTTTTTTTTTTTTTTTTTTTTTTTTTGGTCAGGACAGAAAAACTATTTATCTGGCAACAAATAAATAAATGAATGGGACTGATCTGCTGAAAATTATGATAGAAGTGAATGTATTAAGCAGTCACCAGAAAAGAGTTTATCTGAAATTACTCATACTAATACCAAAGTTTCCAGGCAATATTCAGAATCAAAAACATCAAATTAAAAAGAAAGAAGAGAAACTGACAAGGAGAAAGGAAAAATTTACTTTGAATAATCTTAATTCAGTGGAGTTTTCATTCGTAAGTAAGACAAGGTTTCTTATATATTTTCAGACTTCCTCCTCTGCTTCTTGAGATGGGAAAAGCTGTGCTGCCATGACAGCAAGGACAGTGTTCATCAAAGGCAATTGGCATCATGATTGTCATTAATTACAGATTAAGGCTGTAGTACATTAATTTGATTGAAACTGACTTTAAGACGTAGCAAAAAACAAAAAGCAAAAAACTCAGCAACTTTCTATGGTATCAGTCTTCCTCTTCTTCTATATATCAAAATTTGCCTAATAAAGTATATTCTTCTGACTTTTTCAAGAGATTCAAATATAGATAATATTCCATTAATGACATCTTGCTCTCCTCATTTTGGGATTTCTCCTTCTCTAGGCTATTTTGCATACAATAACCTATTACTTTAATGAACTTAAGAGCTGGGTCAGTAATTTTTCTGGTGAGTTGTACCTCAGGGTGAGCATTCTTAAGAGCATTTTATCAAAATAAATTGGTCCAGATATTTCCTGGGAAATGAAGGAGAAAAGCAAAAGAGATATTTGTTTCCCAACATGGAAGAGTTTCTGTTTATAAGGCACTGTGCTCCAGAGCAGGGTTTTGAAATCAAGAAGGGATGAAGATGTTAGGTAAATGCGGAGAGTTCTTGTGACATGAGTGATTTGAAGAGGAGCAAGAGTGCTAACTTGAAAAGAGAAAAGTAGGTTTCTTTTTTTACACTGGAAAAAAAAAAGGGAAACAGAGCAAAAATTATTAAATCCACCAGCTGCATAAAAATAGAAAAGCTTTTGTTCTGACTTAAGGAAAAAAAACCCAAACAAACAACTACCCACAGAAACCAATAAAGCAGTAAAAAGCTAATATTCAATTTCAAGTCAATTCTACTTTTATGAGTAAGGCCAAAAGTGTACAAGTGAAAAACTCAGTGGGCAGAGATGAAGAAGAATGATTCAGGTTTGAATGATGCTCAAATGATGCTTTACCTAATTAACTCAAGCGATGGAAAACTTTAAGCTCTTACAGTGAAACAGTAAAAGAGAAAAAGCTTTTATCACGCTGTGTCCATGCCTGTCAAATTATGTTCCACTGTAAGGCAGGTTTACAGCTTGTCTCTACTGTGTATATTGCTCAGGATGGGAGTATTCACACAAATTCCCCCCTGTGTAATTTACAGAATGATTCTTTCTTTAAAGGGAAATAAAATAATAATCATAATATAAAATACCCCAATTGCAGAATGTTTCTGAGGGAAATTAGACACAAGAAAATATGTTCTGAAACTGAGGCACAGCCCTATACAGTTTTCTGTGCTGATTCCCATGACTCCTCTTTGTTATTGTCTTTCTCCTAATATAACATCTATTTCATTTTAAACACTCAGCTATTCATTTCCAAAACTGCATTTGATGTCAGTTTGGGAACATAGGACAGGAGCAAGTTACAGTCACCGATAGCTTATATCTCTTTGATGTCCTATTCTTTAGGTCACACTGTTTCCAATATGCTTTCAACTGCTTAATGAACTGGTTTGGTGAGCTGGTACATGCTGTAAGCCTTTAAGAGAAAATAAAATAAAATACATCTTACATCTGAAGAAAAAAGATGATATTCTGAAGTTAACTATGAGGACTGTTCCATGGGTAGCCTTAAAAATAATCTTTCATTTTTTTCTTTTTGTTGTTGATATTGTCACTATTTTAGCCAGAAGGATTTAATTGAAGAATAAGCTATCAAGCTGTAGGGAGATGAAGAACAAGGGTCACAGCCTTTCCATTTTATCTCAGTATTACTCTAAGCCTCAGACTAGCTCCTGGTATAATGCCTGTTCCTGCAAAAACTTCTTTCAATTTCTTTCATTTGCTGCCCGTATAATGAGTGTTCAAGAGCATGCAAGCATCTTATACACAGAAACTACACCATGTGGGAAGAAATTAAAACTACTACTGCTCTTAGGCTCACTGCAGACACCAGGCACAGCTACTTAGAGAGAATTCACTGCATTTTCTATGGAAGTCTGAGGAGATTACTTAATGTCCACTGCATACCTTGGGTGAGAATCCAATTGTCCAGGTTAGGGTAGGAAGGATGTAGGGTGGAAACTGAGATAAATACATCTATATTTCTCCAAAAGCAGGATTGAGGGGGAGAAAGAAAATCTACTGAGAAGGAAGTAGGTTCAGCCAAAAAGGAAGAAAGATCCAAGGAGAGGCAACGAAAATCTTAGTATAGGTGAATTCTGAAGTGTTTAATCAGATGATGCCTATAGAAGCTTCTTTAGTTTGGAGAGTAGGGAAAGGTCACATGTATCATAGCTCTAAATGCTGCAGTGCACTTCATTTGTTATCCCAGGTTGTGTAACACTGTAGAATAACCTCTGACATTGCACATTAAAGAATAATATTCTGGGCACACTGCTTAATGAATGTAAATTTATAAACAGGTTCTGGAAGTATGTTGGCAAGCTCTACATTCAGGCAAATAAAAGATATCAAGAATTCTGAAATGCCTCTACCAGCTTCTTCTTTCAGCAAATGAAAAACTCTCTCTATTTATGTCTAAAGCCTCTAGCAAGCAAACAAAAATATATGTAACCTCTATTTTCTATGTGCCTCTTATGACTATTGCATGCGTCTGCCAGTCTAATGAAAAAAATGGCTATTGCAGTTGTCCCATGGTATCTGTGCTCTGTACTGGTCCAGGATTCTGAAGTTTAGTGTAGTGTCAGACACAAGCTTGTTATAAGTGCATTTCCCTAATGTGAAGTGTAAATGACAGTCTGAAATTGGTAGATTTTAGAGATTTCCTGGAATTTATTCCCATGCTTGTATTACATGAAATTATTGCAATACTTATTCCAGTACTAGTAAATTAACTCTGTTAATTCAATAACATTTAATAACAATACATATTTTGTATTTCCATGAGTTTCATTTTTTTATAAGAATTCTTCTGCTTATGACATGAGAGTTCTTTTATGACTGAGAGTTGTTCACTTGAAAGTATTGACCATATACATCTGAAACTGCAAGATTGAAAGGTATAAAAAATTACTGACCTTATTCATAATTTGATAGAGTTCAGGCCAGAAAAGGTCAGCTGGTCTGATCTCTTGAAGAACATAGGTTGTTATATTTTTTTCAAGATTTACCTATAATAAACACATAGTTTTAGTTTGGCTGGAGTGTTTCACCTCATATAGACAACAGGTGAGATAAAAGTTCTGTAACTAAATAGTACTTTTGCAGGGATTTGAGCAAGTAAGAAATGTCTAAGTGATCCCAGCCGCAAATCGTCTGTCGTTTTCACAAAATTCGATGGATTTGTAATAGTAATAACATTAATTGGCCTGGTTTTCTTTTCTCTGTTTCACTTCTTGTACATTTGTTTCTTGTACATTGGGTATGTATTGTCCAAACAGTGCATCTCTTAGTGAAATAATGTAGCTAGTCGAAGATGCCAGCTAATATCCATTCCTTAATTTTTTTCACTTAGAAGACCTTGGCCCAGTGACATTCACATATCTACTTATAGTAATAATAAAGACTGTACATAAATAAAATTTGGAACCATATGTTAGAAGTTTAGACTTATTCATTTCTGATGAAACTTGTACTGAACATTACCTTAGGACTTGAGAAAAATTTCCACATAATGAGTGAAGCGTGTGGTAGCAGAAGGTGTAGTTTCCAGTTCTCTCCCTGCCTAAATCAAAAGGACACATGCTAAGCATGCACACATGCTTTTCTAGTAACACTCAAGAGATTTTTATTAGTTATTTATATTATATTGGTGCCCAGGAACCCTAGCAACAATCAAAGTTTCATTGTGTTACCTGCTGCAGAAACTGCTGGAGGCAGTCTTTGACCTCCAAGCCCTCAGTCTAAGTAGACAAGGCAAAGAGCAACAACATGATCTGCTGAGTATGAAAGGGCTAAATGAACAGTGGAAGCAGACTTAAACCCACACCTAGTCTTGGAAAAATCTAGCTCCTGGACATGTATGATGGCCATGTATCTTATTTTTCACTTAAATCAGGTTTTTCAAGCAGTCCCAATATCAGTTCACCCTTTCACAAATAGTAGCACTAAAAAACAAAATAATAATAATAATAATAATAAAGGCAAAACAAATACAAGAGTATACCATTTGTCATGCTTAGTTTTTCATTGTCACACTGGCAAATGTGCTGTGTCTATTAACCTTTTTGCAAAGAGCAGAAGGTAAGCTAGTTAACATTGACAGCTTTACGGTGACTATTGACTTCTAATGAAAAATTCAACACTACAAGATATTTTCTTTATATCTTCCTACTTCATACAGCTTGTCACTGAGGCAGTCCTTTAATTCCTCACGTTTTACTCTCTCAGTTTCTGATACACAAGCAGACATTCTGATGATTTATTTATTACATGAGCTTTAATTTCTCTGCTCTAGGTTAACTCCATGCAGAAGATGATTTTTAAGTTGTTAGCAGGTAGCATATGCTGTGCAAAAAAATATGCAGTTTTTTGGTCCTATCCAGTAGCTGATTGGGCCTCTGTCAGACTGCTGGATATAACAAACAATCTTTGCATAGAAAGGTTAATGGGTACAACATGTCCTTCGTGCACCTTGGAGAGCATCCAGCAGGTTCCCCAAATTACAGGAAGATTAAAAACAGTGATGATATCATTGAATGATTGTGTGAGGATCCAGGTGCTCTAATGATAAGTCTGTGGCAAAATCTCAAAGGGGGAAGGGTTGAGAGCAATTCCCACTCCACAGTGTAATCAATCATTGTACTAGCACATAATTAATATACTGAGTATATCACATAGTAATTTTCCTTTCCAGAAAGCTTAACTGCATTTTCAGCACAGTTCAGCAGTCCTAGCATCTACTTGATATATCTACAATAATGAAACAGAAGAATAAAGATTCCCTAGAATAAAAGTTTGCTGATAATACAAAGCTGGGAGGAGTGGCTGTCGCACCAGAAGGCTGTGCTGCCATTCAGTGAGACCTGGACAGGATGGAGAGCTGGGCAGGGAGGAATCTTATGAGGTTCAACAGTGGCAAGTGCAGAGTCCTACACCTGGGGAGGAATCAGTACAGGTTAGGGACTGACCTGCTGGAGAGGGTCCTGGGTATTCTGGTGGACATCAGGTTGACCACAAGCCAGCAGTGTGCCCTTGTGGCCAAGAAGGCCGATGGCATCCTGGGGTGCATTAAAAGAGCATGGCCAGTAGGCCAAGGGAGGTGATCCTCCACCTCTACTCTGCCCTGCTGAGGCCACATCTGGAGTACTGTATCCAGTTCTGGGCTCCACAGTTCAAGAAAGATAAAGATACTCTCTTTTAGATAGAGTCCAGTGGAGGGCCACAAAGATGGTGAGGGGCTTGGAACATCTCCTTTATGAGAAAAGGCTGTTCAGGCTGGAGAAGGGAAGAGTGAGAGGAGATCTAATCAATGTCTATAAATACCTATTGAGTGGATGTCAGATGGAATGGGGCCAGACTCTTCTCAGTGGTGACCTGTGACAGAACAAGGGGCAATGGGCACAAGCTAGAACACAAGAAGATCCATATGAATATGAGGAAAAACTTCTTCACTTTGAGGGTGACAGAGCACAGGAACAGGCTGCCCAGAGAGGTTGTGAAGTCTTCTCTCTCTTCTATATTAAAACCCACCTGGACACTTTCCTGTGTAACCCACCCTATGGAACCTACTTTTGCAGAGGGGTTGGACTAGGTAATTGCTGGAGGTCCCTTTCAAACCTCTAATTCTGTGATTCTGTGAAAAAAACACCTGATTCAGGTAACAGTAAGTTTGCTTTACTCTGAGTTTCAGGTATATATATAGATCTACTTGTTTCATGCGGCATTTATTATTATTATAATTCCAAAAAATAAAATTGTTGAGAAGTAAATAAATGTTGCTCTGTGAAAGTTCAGAGGTTGAATTCTGCAAAGGAAAACCTAACATGCCCCAGAGCATCTATGATAAACACAAAAAGTGTGTATATTGGAAGACAAGGTGGAAGACAGAGACAGACTCTACACATTCTATTAATTTTTTTCTGATGCTTCCTAAAAATGTCTATTAAAGCCAGTCTGCTTGGAAACTCATGCCTAGATTCTATTTAAGAGTAGATCTAGTCAGAATACATTTAAAAAAAAAAAAAAAAAAGCAGGAGGCTATAGTTGTATATAAAAGAAATGCTTAATGAGATCTTTGATCTGCAGATCAGGGGAAGGTGATATGCTGCATTCTATGACCTCTTGACTGACTAAAAAAAATCTCACTGAAAGAAATTTTAAAAGAACACCTATCTACATGCCCTCGAGAAAACTCTTCAAAAAAGCCTCATTTTTTGGTCTAGTTTATTTTTTATTGTTTATGGGGTTTTTAAAAAAATGTTATTGTTTAGGGATCTTGCTTTTTCTCATCTGCCTTCTTTTTTTTTCACAGACATAAATGCCAGAGCCAAAAAACAAAAGCACGAGTCAGATATTACCTACCCCAGTGTTCACATTTGTTGCAGTTCAACCTCTACACAGTTTATGTAGCAGTATTAGTCACTCTATGCTGTGCTCCTAACCATGTTATAATTTACTGATATTGCGGAAGAAACCATTTTTGGTGCTAAATCTACTTGCTGGTGTATTTACTGAACTGTAGATTTTAACTCTGGGTGTCAATAAGGCTTCCATTTAACACCAAATGTAGTAACAAGACAGGCTCTTGAGATACTTACCTTTTTCATGATAGTCAAAAGAATAGTAAGCTTAATATAGACTGTGGAGTATGTTTAATATAGACTGTTCACACTTGCATTTGTGTGCAGTTTGGAGATAGCACATAACCCAGCTGCAGTTCATACAACTACATATGTGCCCACATGAGAATCCTGAGCATGGCAAAGTCATTAAACTCTGAAAGACACTATAGAAAGTCATTAGAAACAGAAAGGCTTTCTGGATTCCCTAACATCTTACCTGTGGCAAAGTTGGATTTATTCTTTTTTTTGAATCTTCATATCTCAGATCTATCTTTCCACTCAACATCCTATAATTACAGTAACATGTATTTTTTGTTACTTAAATACATTAAAGTATATATTATTTTATTTCTAATATTTATTCACATGCTATTTGCTATATTATATTCTACTAGACCATAATCTAGGATCTTGTTAAAAGAGCCCAAAGTCCCAAACCTAAATCTGCAGTGGTAGTTGCTGATAATAACTGCTTACCTCTCTTGGTCCTTGCGAAACTCTATCCCATCCAAACAGACCCATAATATGACCTACTTATTTATTTAGCCACCTCTGAGCTAGGAAGTCACAAATAAAGAATACTACAGTTTGCCTTTTCAGCAGCATGAGAGATGAGGTATGTATCTTTGTGCTCTTTTCAGTTCCCTAACCGAAACTTCAGTTCAGGATTTAAAGAAAGGTCATGATGTACAAATCTGCTTTATTAGTGTAGTAGCTAGGACAAAGGGAAGAGCTTTTTGGCAACCAAAATTTTCTTACGCATTGGTTTTATAAAGCAGAATAAGCTCCCTGTATAACCACGCAACCTTTGAAGATCTTATCTTTTGTTGCACTTGTTGATCATTATTCTTCTGATATTACATACTAGACACTTTATTATGTGGATTGGGAAATAATAAGAACTAAAACAAAAACAAAGCGATCCAAGCATCTAGAGCACAGCTGACAGAGGAAACTGCTGCAGAGGAGGAAAGAAACAGATGATAACCATTGCTTAATGAGCTCTTAAGAAATACTAACAACAACTACAACCTTAATATAAAAAACAAGTGGAATGAAACAGTGCACACTAGAATACAGTTTTGGAGCCCAGGCCTTGAGAAATATGGATTCTAAAGAAAAAAATCTAATATTCCATAGAATGGTTTTCCACTCATTTCTTTTAGAGGTCTCATGTAATTTATCTTTGTTGAACTGGGCAATTACTTTTACACATGGATACTTCACTGTATTTAACATATAAAAACCCATAATTTAAAATTATTCCCAAAATTGCTATGAAGCATCAAATATAGCAAAGATTAATGATTCTTGATTTTTAACTGGTCATTTGATGCAAAACTTCCAGGCTCACAAACATTTGACGATGGAACAGAAAATCTTCAATTCTAAAGCTCCTTTTCTCACATATTTCATTCTTCACATAAATTCTATACTAATCTATTGTTTTGCTACCGTCAATAACAGCTTTAGAATATATTGACCTTATTTAAATGAGCTTAATGAATATGGAAAAATGATGAGTAGACAGAGAACAACTAATATAAGATTTTAAAAAACCCTTGTCAAAGTGCTCTGTCAGTCACTATTCTGCCTTGTTTTCTATTATTGTAACACATTACTGTTGCAACTGGAAGTGCAAATATGAAGACACAGTATTACAGCTTTTGCAATATCAAAAATACCTCCATCTATTCCTCTGTGAGACTACAGTGGTCAGAGCTGCTCATTCTATGTACCTGCTGTATTGGTCCACTAGATGTCCATAGGGCTGAAAATAGTTGATATAGTTGATGTGCCACAAGACGTACAAAATGAACACGTGATATACATCTTTTTTTTTTTTTTTTTTTAGCAGATATATGGGTGTTCTGAATATTTCTCAGATGTTGTTTGGAATCAAACTTTTCAAATCTGAAATTATTAATCCTTTGTCGGCAAGCAAAATGCTTCCCACTGGAGAAAATCATTGTGTAAATGAGAACACAACAATGTCTGTGTGGCAAAGGGGAAAGGAATTGTTCTCCATTAGAAGTATCTACTACTCAGCCCAATTTCATTATGGGAGAAGTCCTGTGAAAGGACAGACACCTCCTGTTACACTTTAGAGATCTGATAGAATGTTCATGACCAAATTTTATAATCAGATGAAAAAAAATTTAATATACATCACAGAAACACCTCTACAAAGATTTCAAGGCATGATTTCTGAAATACAAGTGTGGCCACTTTCTCTCCCAGTCATAAATGGTAATGCCCTTACGCTCACAAGTTCACATGCTTTCTTTTCTTTATCTTGACAAAGATATAAAAAATAGACTTAGTCTGAAAACTGTAACCATATGTAGTAGAGCATCTGCTCCTTTGAAGGGTTTCTAGTCAAGGTTCTTTTCTAATGCAAGAAGAGCAAATAAGAAAACGAGGAAGCGATAGGAACCAGACCTGATCTGTTTTACTAATTAGTAAGGAAAGAGGTAGAGTGTGGGAATGTTGATTCAAGCAAGGTTGCCTGAGTGAGGATATCTGGACTAGAATGATAAGAAGTGAATAAGAGGGAAAAAATGAGCAAAATGCTGAGATACAGGGCTGAAAAACAGAAAATATAGATGGTGACAAGAAACAAACCTCCTCATCACATTATTGATGAGCTACCAAGCTACAGGTGTCACTTCCAGGAAGATCACCCTGGGCTTTGCAGCTGACAGCACTGAGAACTAGAGTGAGAGGAGATTTGCTCAAACTGGGAGGGTGTAGGAACTGCAGAACACTGTAAATCCTTGGGGGTGCGTAGAGGGAGGGGCAGCAGAAGGAATAATGGGGGGATGGGTAGAAAAGGGTATCAAAGGGCAGGTTATGTGTAAAATAGGGCCAGTCAGTATGCTTCACTGGTTGAGCCTGTGCCTTTGCCTGACCACCACAGTGTAAAAGGACAACGGTTAATCCCCAAAGGCTGGGGAACCCCATCCTGTGATGCTAATTGCTGGAGCAATTCATTTATGCATGAAGTATCAAGTCCACTAAATACTAAGTGAACATGACACTCAATCCGCATCCCATCGGGTACCTACCCAAGGCTCAGAGTACTGTCACTGAAAAAAAAGTTTCGTAGCCCCAAATATTTCATGAAATAGAATTATCTGACCCAGAAAAACTAGGTTTTCATTACATGTTTCCTCAGGTTGGAGGGATTCAGGTCTTGAAGTGAGGCAATGAAGCACATCCTCCCTGCTAGACAAAGAACCAGAGGGCAGTGTAAATCAGCATTCATGTCTGAAGCTGAGCATATCAAATCGATTGTAAAAATCAAGAAGACAATGAAAGAGTATGCAAAACAGAGTGGGCTCCAAAATGAAGAACTTCATTTGTGTTTTAATTTAAGGGTCACTCAAGAATGATGATTCTTGTTGATGATCTTTACACTGAATTGAGGACATGATGCCAGGAACATCCCTGGGGCTGATGGTCATATATTGTTCCCACCCCCCACTGCACTGCTTGGTTTTGGTATTTTTTTTTCTGACAAAGGCTTGAAAGAAATGTTGTCTGTTGCAAGCTGAATCTTAGGGAAGTTTCATTCATCTATTAGTATGCAATTATTTAACAGAAGTAACATGAGGCATGTTGCATATTTTTGTCCTGAATTTTCACAAGTCTTGACAGTTTAACCTTTCATGAATATTTTAAAATGCACGTTGAACTGCTCCTTAGAAATTCTACTGACCATGGCATGAGCTTCAGTATTACAACTGCTCTACTGTAATTAGTAAATAGATATCAAAATCCTAAGACAGGAACACCTGAGGTAGCATATTAAATATTTATTCAGAGTAATACATTAAGCACAATAATTTAGACAGTGAGTTATTCTAATTAGATGTCCACAATAACCAGCTTTTCAAATCTGAACATTAAGCACTTCATGTGGTACAATGAATGTATTTATGAGGAGAGGGGCTTTTTTTTACCCAGAGAAATATTGAGAAAAATTAATTGTCCTCTATTCCAGTTGGTAAACAATCCAATTTAGCTGAGATCAAGGCACAGCAGAGTGCCAATTCAGGGTAGTAAACCTTGTGCATCATCTGCCATGGCATGCTACTTTTTTCAGTTTAAGTTCTATGCAATTGATAAGTATTAGTAATTGTACTTTCTATTTTCTTCCTGTATATCAAATTACTTGACTTTCTAGATCAACAAAAGTTAATTCTACCTCATATGATATGAGGTAGAAATGATAGAATGTATGATAGAAAGTATGTTCTGTAATTTTTTTTTTATTCAATTACTTGTTTTTATTACCTACTGTACATTTACAAGCTGCCTCTTTGCCTTCAGAAGAGAAAGAGAAAATTTTAAGTAGAACTTAAATCCAGCATTGAAAAGTGTCAATTCATTTCAGGACATCTCCACATGCTTTCCTCTCTGTGCAGCTATGTCCTTAAGTTTTTAACTATCTATGCCATTCAGTTTGTAAGTCTTTATTAACAAGGGAAAAAAATGGCTCTTTTTTTAAGTTTTATTGTTGAAGGGAAGTTCAGAAACTACCCTTAGTATTTTGCATCTTGATCCAAATAAGCTCAGTCTAAAAGATGAATCAGTATATCAGTATTCAAATTAATTCCACTGCTCTTTTCTCATCAACAGTCATTGAGGGGAACTAGTTTTCCTAAAATTCTTTCAAAAATTTTCAAAAAAAGGCACAATCTTCTGAAGTATTTGTATCAATGTATAAGTTTTGGAAGGGAACCACTGTCTCTCACCTCACACATTGCACACACAAATTAGAGATTTAGTTTTGGCTTGTGTCCTGACAAGCCTGATTTTGTATCTCAAAATGATTTCATTGATGATACAAACACAGACAGAAGAAGTGTGCACTTCCTACCTGCGCTTTAGTAAAAACCAATACACTGTGCCCTGAAGGTTGAAGCTTTTACTGCCAAGAAACTAAGAGGATACTGATCAGTATGTGCACTCAATAAGGCAAAACATGTGTTCTGCACCCCTAGTATAATCAAGAAAGTTTGCTTTCACTTATTACAATTCATGCCTTCCTTTTGAAACTAATATTGTAAATGGCACAAGCACATCAAGACAGTATTTTTACGATAATATCATTTCTTGTTTAAAGAATAAACCAGGAAAAGTTCAAACTGCATTTTTTTTCCCAATATTTGCCCCATTATTGTACTGATTGGTTTTGCTTTATTATCTGGACCAGTCTATGCCCGTGACAGGGACAGTGGGCCCAAGGGCCCCCCTTCCCAGTCCTCCCCCCAAAGAAAACGGGAAGGGAAAGAGAAAGGAAAGAAAACGAACAGACCTCTAGGGAGGTAAACTTATTTTACTAACTATAATATAATACAATATAATTAAGACGGATAAATCAAACAAAGTGGAGAGAGAGAGTTATCGGAGCACTTGCCTCTTCGTTGGGAATCGAAGAAGAAGAACCCACCCCCAGCCTGTCCCTCTGTGACGTGTAGGGACAGGTAGCCGGATTAGAGTGTTAACAATTTAACTCCCAATGCACTACATGATGTTATGATGTGGAATACTGAAAACCAAAATCACAAAACTGTGACATTATCACATACTAGAGTATACATTTATGTATGCTTCATGATAGTTTGGTTGTGCACGTAAATTAAGCAAAATAAATAATTGCAAAAATGACATTCACTTTTAAATTGATAAAGGAAACAATATGCAAAATCAAAATATTTTTATTGCATACCAGTCAGAAAAGCTTTCTGGTTTTTTTTTTCTAGTCCATTTTAAATTCTCACCTTCCTTTTCCATAAATGAGTCCTTGTGCCAGCATCCAGAGGAAGGAAAAGGAATAACCAACTGTGACGAAGACATTACGCCATTCAACACTATGTATCTGCATTAATATGATTTTAATTTGCTTATTGTTCATTCTGAGCGTTAGGCAAAAAGAGTTTTAAATTGTCTTTTAAGGAATTCCAAATATGGCCAAAAGTCTAATGGAAATAGTAGCAAGGAATGTAGGTCATGGAAATTTTTAACTGGAAAATTCACGTTGTGTGAAAGCAAAATATGTCATAGAACTACTGCATATATACATTGATTATTTTCTGTATTTATACATTGATTATTTTATTCTTCATTTGCTTCCTCAGTCTTCCTTTATCTTAAATTATTATCTAGATACTAAAAATTTCACTAGAAACTTTAGGACCAGACTTTGCTACATGAGGAAGTTTTTGAATAAGACATCAAGTTTCTAGCCATCAAAGGATAATTTATTGATACTTGTCAAAAGGAAGTATCAGTCTAACAGAAATCAAGACAAAAGGAATGCCTGATGAATTTCCTTTGAAGTGCCTTTTATAAAAGTCCTTGGTAATACATATTGATGAACTCCAAATTGTCTTGCCTGAAGGGAAAAGAAAGTAGACTGCTTTACACTGTCTTATAAATATTCATCAAAAGAACAAGACTTATGTTTCCAGGCATGAGGTGAATGATTACGGTTGTATGATTGCCTTGGAATCTGGATAATTAGTAAAACAGCCTTTGACAGTGGGAGAATTTTAAACTTGGTATCATGCCATCAGTCCTTTTGGATTTAAAGACAGTGCTTGCTATTCTGAAAGGAAGCAAATTTAGGGCTTGATGGATAGATATAATTAAGCTCACCATTAGTTTCATCTACTGTTTGTTTGCCTGTTTGTCTAGCCAAAAATTGAAGTCAAAGTTGTATAGCATGTGTCTGTTCTAATTGTAATGAAACCACAGCATCTGTACTGTGGATATCTTGCTGGAACATGCTAGTGGAAAGGGCTCTTTAATTAAGACAGAAATGGAAAAAAAAAAAAGAAAGAAGAATAGGGCTGGTGTGGTTGATGTCTCAGTAGGTATTTTGCAGAAATCTGCAGACTAGCATCTTTCTTGCTTAGCTCAGCTCAATCTTAATTGTTTCATAACATAACAGAAAATCAACAATTTACCTTTCATGCTTACTTAGTGCATGTGATAAGGATATGAATTGTATGGAAAAGAATTACTGTGAGCCGTTTGGGAAAAAAATGTGCCTGTGCTCACTGATTTGTGAATTCTCATCCCCTACTCAAACTGTCTGCAGTTTTCTGTTGACCCTTGTAACAGGCAGCTAGCCTTCTACTAGCAAAGCCAAAAAAAAAAAAAAAAAAAAGCCATTCTCAGGAAACATAATCCTTTACAGTGTTTAGCACTTAAATGCAATTAGGCAAATATAATATCCTCTTTGAGGGAAAATAGTTGCTCAGATTAAGTAACTGAAACTAATCATCTCCGTTGAATGAAAGATGCATTCTTTGAGTATTTGAGTGGTGTGCAATTTCTCAAGCTGAAGAGGGCACATAGATTGTATTTCTGGTTGGAGTGCAGTAGGAGAATCTTACAGGAGATTTATACAGATTTATAACTGTATTTAAATGCAGAGTCTTATGAAACAAGCCAAAATGCAGTGGCAGTCAGCCCGGAGCAAAGAAACTCAGCTTGTAAGTAGTGTTTTTTTTTCAAGAAACAATTTATTATGGAATAAATGGTGTAATTGCTTAAAGTACTGTGTTTGAAAAATATTTTAATATCATGCAAATTGACTTGATCAAACCATAAACATTTTGAATGATTTAAAGGAATCACCTAAGGCTGAGTTGGGTTGAACACCAGCTGATTGTGACATGATATTTGGGCAAATAACAGGATGATTTTGTAGGCGTATTTTCTCTGTAGGATAGACTATGAAATTGCTTCTGTCATCTTGCTCTACTTAATGCGTTATGTGTGACCCATATTACTTATTCTGTAAAAAATAGTTTGATGTCTGGGCCTGCTCGAAAATTAGAGTTGAGGACATCTAAGTTTAAGGTCTAGAATTCATCTAACAATGAAACAAATAGGAACAACCTTGCAATTGTGGAGAAAGACTAAGCATATTATCTTTTTCTCTGTTCTTTGTAATGTTAGCTGGAAACTTCTGTAAATGATAAGATGACATTATCTTTGTAATGTTTCCATTTCTCTTTATGGGAACAGCTTCCTATTTAATTGGTAAAGGCTGGCTACAAAAACATGGTAGAGCAGAAAAAGAAAAAACCCAACAAACCAACCAGCCAAAAAAAACCAGCCTCCACCAGTTAAATACCTTTAAAACTTTACACTACCAGCAGCATTCACCTGCATCTCTGTTAACCACTGAATTATTGCACTCTGAGAAAGGAAAGATGCACAATGACATTACAAATGGTGTAATTGACATTCAAATTCCACTTACTTATACATGAAAAGCTTGATGTCAGATTGTACAAAATACAGCCATCAGCAACAGACACGTCTGCAATTAATCGAATGACTTTAAAGTTATGTGAAAAAAAAAGCAAAGTGCTGAACTGAAATATTCTGACTGTAAAAAACAGTTCAATGATACACTGAAGTACTTACTTCACATGGTTTTTTTTTGAGATTTCTTGCTAAAGAACAGGTAAGCAAAATATCTTTTCTAACTAATACTGGGTAGCCAATTATTCTTAAGACTGTTTACCACCCACCAGGTTTCTATGCCCTCTCTATGGTTTATTATTTCCAGACAAGGATTTCTGTTCAATAGTTAACAATTGCTAAGTTACTACACAGTGATTTCCTCAGAGGTATTGGCTTCCACTGAATGAAAAGTATTGATTTGAGGTGATAATCATATGGGTTTGAAGACTTTGTCTGTTTCAAATACTGTGCTGTTTGTTTTAAAAAAAAAAGATCAATCAACTCTTTGTTGCATTGCATTTGGACTATGCTCTAGCTATTATCTGTGCCTTTACTAAAGCATTTCCTGCTTTGTAAGTGTCAGTGTATTCCTGCGTATAAGTATCTGTGACTCTGCAATGCACAGTGTGAGCAGTGGGGTGATGATCAAGACCCATGGATTGTGTCATTTTGGGTGAGGCACAGTACATGTGTGCCCTGGCTGTGCTCAGGTAGACTATCCACCCTCTTGATTATTTTTTCCTGTTTCAGAGAGAGAACTATTTTTCTGTTTTACTAATTAAGTCCTTCTCCTTTAGCTTATAATAGTTTGCTGAACATCTGTCTTCTTAACAAAACTGTCACTGTATAGTCTTATACATTTTTCCCAGAGTTGAGTTGTAAGATGCCTCTTTGCATTCAGTTTTGGAGAACACTCTCATCAAAGAGGTGCTCTTTTGTTGGACACTCCATACTAATTTAGTTCTTGTTTGACTCCTACTCTTCTTTACAACTTCACCATCTGATTTCATATTGCGTTTGTCCATGGCTTTCTCTAATCCTTTTTATTTACTGTCCTTGGCTTTAACGGCTGCCAGATTAGATTTTACCAATGCTTTTCTTATTTAAAACAGTGGATCTGGCTATCAGGTCCAATATATTTATTGCTTTCTCATCTTATTGTGGCGGTCTCAGATTCAGAGCTGGTTTAGTGGAGTCTCCGAATCAGCTCTGACACTGCTAGGTCACAGATTTTCACTGGGCAGAACTAACCCGGCTCTATCTGGTTTTGCCTTAAGCTTTATCATCTTTTGATACCACACTCTCACTACCTTATCTAAAGGTGGAAAGGTCTGTAAGACTTCTGATTTCTGCCACTGTGACTTACGTAAGGGGTGGATTCAATACTTCTCTGAATTTTCTTCCTTTCATCAACTACAAAGAACTTTTCTGTGTCTCAGGCTATTTCACAATGTTTTGGAAAAAACATGGGATACTACTGCATATAATTTTCAGGAAAAAAAAAAATAGCGGGTAAAAGTTTGTCAGCTCCAATGTGGAATCTATCATATAAATCAGAAGGAAAAATTCCTTTTAGAATACCCGATGATTAAATCTATACTGCCTTTTTCTCAAACAACAACTGAATCACTAAGACCTGGAGAAATGTATTTTTTTCCTTATGAATTCTTCTCTTTTTCTTGCTTGGGAACTACTCAGTGACCAAATTGTCTCAGTGACCAGTGATAAGAATTACAGATTTAGACTAGTCATCAATATATTAGAAAAAAAGAAATCTCAAAAATGTTTAATTAGACAGGTAAAAATATCTCATCCATTCTTCTTCCTTTTATAGAGAAAATAACATTAAATTAAAATGGAATTTCTAACTGTCCCCTGTAACTAAGGTACTTAAAATATAAAAGCAATCTAAACTCTTAATAGAATACCAATAAACAAATCTGGGACAAAGAAATTGCAGAATATGTACATATGAAGGCTCTACCAAAAGTAACACCTCCTATTTTATTCTGTTGGTCCACGAAGTCAGAGGTGGATGTTGGTGGGATGCCAGGAGAGGTTGGACCTTCTCATTGATATTCTGTTAAAATCTGTTGCTGTGTGACAGATGGCAGCAGAGGGGTGGTCTGACACAATGGCATCTGACATGGAAATACAGATGAAGCAAAGATGTATCATTGGACTCCTCCTTGTGAAAAAAAATGGCATCCGTTGATGTTCATAAAACTTTGCTGAATGTTTAGGGAGACCAAACAGTGGATGTGAACACAATGAGTTGGTGGGTGGTATGTTTCAGCAGTGGGGACAGTGACAGTTTGATCATCTCCACGGACGCAAGATTTTTACAAACGCAGGCTCTTGTTCATTACTGGCAAAAATGCATAGCTAATGGTGATGACTATATTGAAAAATAGCGTTTGTAGTTGAAAATTTGCTCTAATAAACAGTGAAATTGTGCTTTTTGTAGATGTTGTCATTTCTGTGGAAATAAATAGGAGGCATTACTTTTGGAGCAGCATGTGTACTTAGAGATTTTTGAGTTCATATTCTAAAAGGGCAAAGAGCTATTTAAGCGATGATTAGTTCTACTAGAAGGAGACTATCAGGTAGTGAAAATGATAAAAAGAAAGAAAGGTTAGAAAAAAGAAGTTACATCTGTTAAGAATTAGTTGTCAAGCACTAATATATGTACATATATATATATACTTTTTTTTTTCTGGAAGAACAAAGTAAAGACATAGTGACCCTTCAAATGGCATGTTTTAAAAGTTAACTAGATATAGGAGAGATTTCAGAGAACCAAGAAGTGATAAATATAACTGCATTATTAGAAAAAAGGGTCTTCAGAGATAAACCAAGAAGCGTAGACCACGCAGTTTAACATAAGATGCAGGGAAAACATCTTGATTAGGTCAGTAGGAGAACATCTGCTAAAGTATAGTTCATTAAAGATGGACAGAATAGTTTCAGTCAAGAAAGATCATGGCTGAATAACCTGTTGGAATTCTTTGAAGATAACACTGACATGAAAGATAGATAAATGGAATTTAGTAGGTGTTACAGAGCTGAATTTTCAAGAAGCATTTGGCAAGGTTCCACTTCAGAAATTACTAACTAGGTAAAAAACCATAGGTAAGACAAGGTGCTAGATAGAAAACTAGATAAAGAGCAAGAAACAAAAATGTAGCCACGAATGGAAAGATACTGAATTGGAAAGGAATAATGAACAGAGAACACAAGGGTCAGTTTAAAGACTACAGTTAATTATGCAGTACATACTATTTGAAAAAAGATATTGAAAACAAGATCTCTAAGGGTATGATCAAAAGACCATTAAAATCAATGATTTGGGATTAGAAATCAAGCTTGAATACCGGTCTGCTGCTGTACTGCTGTACCCATAGCTTGGAAGGAACAAATCAGAGTCAGAAGATTTACACGTATTTAAATATTTGGAGCAAGTAATGATAACAGCTTGCAGTAGAATGCTTAATAAATAAATAAATCCATAAAGTAATGTTTGAAGTTCAATATAGTTTAAAATATTTTCATTTCACAGTGCAAATAGACGTTCATTAGGCTTAGTTTACCTTCATCTGTATTTCTACAGTGGGACAGGTATGCTAAATATAAAGACTACGTGAAATATTTACCACAGAAAGTATCTGGGATTTTTCTCCAAACTGAAACTCTTATCTTTTGATTCTCATCCTCAAACAAAACATGATATCAGGTAAATTTCAAATGAAATGTAATAACACAACTGAAGTCTAGGCATTTATTGACTTATG
The DNA here is from genome assembly GCA_016647715.1 of Pavo muticus. NCBI lineage: Eukaryota > Metazoa > Chordata > Aves > Galliformes > Phasianidae > Pavo > Pavo muticus. The sequence continues at coordinate 126,745 of JACDJE010000085.1, read as the reverse complement.
ACCAATTTATAAAGTGTTAGTCCAAATTTTATGGAAAAAAACCCAACAAATAAACACAAGCAAACCTTAAAAAGGAAATGTTTTCACTGTGTTAGAATGTTATTGCAGTAGCGGAAATATAATCAAACTCCTGTTTACAAGCAGCTCTGCTGATGTGGATGTGTAGTGCCACTAACAACAGGCATGTGTCAAAAGCTATATGCTTTCTTCTATGGTTCAAGTTGCTTACTGGGTCAGAGTATTTTTCTGTTTACTTCTGCCATCTTTAGCAAAATGAGGGAGGTGTCCCTGCCTATAGCATGGGGTTGGAACTACATGGTCTTAAAGGTCCCTTCCAACCCAAACCATTCTGTGATGCTATGACTATGACATGGTTTTGTCAGGAATATGTCTGTCTTGAGTGCCAGATTGCAGAAAGAGAGAATTCAGAAATTGGTCAACATAAAGAGTTGATAGAAATTTAGGGTTAGAACAGAGGATATTTAATAAACTGAAAGGTTTCTGTTATTTTTTAGGCTTACATAACAGTTATCAATAACACTGCTATTATAGAGAAGTAAAGTTTATGTGGGCAAACAATAGCACTGCTGAAATTGAAATAATTCCCCTAGGAAAGAGTTACTGTCTGAATGGTGGCAAACGTGACAATTCCCTTTAGAAATTTTACCACAACAGGGAAAAGGAATCTCAGACAGCTTGAATCAGAATGCGACTCAATGAAATCACATTCAGATGTATTCTGGACTCAGTAACACAAAGTAATGTCATCAATAAATGCTGGAGTTTTTTGTTACAGAGGTAACAGGTAATGAAGGGTACCTCAAAGGCCTGATAACTCCCTATCACTGAAGGTGGCTTCTTTTTATTGTTTTTGTTTTATTTTCTAAAACTGCTTCAAAACAGTTTTTCTTCATGAAAGCCACCTGGCCATTGTTCTGAAGCAGTAGGTGAATAAAATCCACCTGTGACTGTTTTCCCTAAAAAAAGCTTCATCAAGTCTAACCAGAAAGATCAAAGTCAGGCTTTCATGATGGTATTCACTAAATTCCATCTCAACATTCTGAAAAAAAACTGGGGAACATGGAGATAAGTGGAAATGCATACATCAGGTCTAATATCCAAAGGAAGAAGGCATATTCTTCAGTACCTAAGAGAAACACAGCATCAAACTAATTATGAAAGTGTGTGTGGGGAAACACAGGCTCATTGCTAAGCTCAAGAAAAGAATCAGTTTGGAGTTATTGATGGGAGCCACTTTTTTTGATGACAAAAAAGGGTTGATTAGAAATTCTTGTCAGAAAAGAGCTGAACATGTCTTGCTTCCTTCCCAATACTGAGTTTTAATCATGACAACCACCACAGCACATTTCTTGCTCTGAAATCTGTTGAAAACACTTATTTCCTGGCATCTTAGTCATCATCCATGGAGATGCTGAAATAGACTGTTGATAAAGGGAAAGTAAAAAGGTACATCATAAACCAGAAGGCTGGGTCTTTCTTTGTATGATCATAAAGACCTATAGAGGGCTGTAGCACATTCCTCCTCATGTTCTCAATCCGCTCTTCTTGAAGAGAGATAGCAATCAAGCAAAGACTGCTACATTACTCTGAAGAGCCTAAAAAAGTGAATTGCACTTCAATACAGTGAACAAACCAATTAAGTACTCTCACTGTAGGAAAATCTATGACAGGTGTCAAGGTATTGCAACAGGGATCAGATTTGGTTATGGCTTCTTCCACTGTTGGATGTGTAGATAATAGATTTCTGTTGCTGTGCTACTTTTCCACTCTCATGTGACTGGAAACACATGCTGCACTCCACTGTACTGACAAGATTGTTTTTCTCTTCCATTTCTCCTAAATGAATTTATTCTTATCTGTCATTCTTGCTACGACCAGTGATTCAAATATTGGTTCCACAGCTAATTTAATTGGTGCCAAGAGTTGCTGAGGGTTAGGTTAGAAATGATGGATTAATTGCTGATGTTTATATTAATTGTCTTGTGGATAATGGCAAGTTTCTTCACTGTCATAACAATAAATGCAAAACTATACAAGACAGGTATTAAATATAGAAAAACTCAGTTCAGAACTGGTATCAGACTGAATATAGATTTACAGTCATAAAGTGTATATTGTTATCAATTTCAGATTGACTACATATGCGTTAGTAAATTTTTTTGATTCTTTGTTTTGCTGGAAGTCTCCTCTTAAGCACACCAGCTATATACATACCTTGATATAACACATTACATGCATTCCAGTTTCTTAGAGTTAGGACAGAACTTAAACTGGTTGGAAGGTTTTTGGGAAACCAGAGCACTAAATAAGTTCAATCAAGTGTCAGTCTCTGAAGACACTTGGCTGATCTGGTGAAGTCCACACTGACATTTTAAGAAAATGCAGCTGGTCCCCAGCTTCCCAATTCTTGCAGTCCTGTTCTGAGACTCTATATACTGAATAACTTTCAGAAATCTTTGTCTCTTGTATGTTTGAAGGGTATTTCTTTCCCTTTTAAAACAGTAGAACAGATTTCAGCAGATTAACCATTTTATTTTTTTTTCTGTGATTATAGAATCATAGAATAAAAGCATAGAGTGATTTAGGTTGGAAAAGACCTTAAAGACCGTCTAGTTCCCACATCCTGGCCATGGTCAGGGATACTTTCCAGTAGATCAGGATGTTCAGTACCACATCTAACCTGTCCTTAAACACTTCCTGGGATGGGGCATCCACATCTTTCCTTTGTGACCTGTTCCAGTGCCTCACCACTCTCACAGCAAATAATTTCTTCCTAATGTCTAATCTAAATCTCCCCTCTTTTAGTTTAAAACTGTTTCCCCTCTTCCTGTCACTACACTCCCAGACAAAGTGCCCTTCCCTATCTTTCCTGTAGGCCATCTTTAAGTACTGGAAGGTCACAATGAGGTCTTCTTGGAGCCTTCCCTTTTCCAGTATAAACAGCCCCAATTCTCTCTGCTTTTCATTGTGGAAGAGGTGCTCCAGCCCTTTGATCATTTTCACGGCTTTCCTCTGGACCTGCTTCAACAAGTCTATGTAAAGATGGTATGCAAAAAGATGGAAAGAGGGTGCTATATCACAGAACCCACCAATACTAGAAATGAAATAAATAAGTAAAATAAACAGTCTATTCTGAATAAACAGACAAAATTAAAAAAGAGAGAGAAAGGGAGAGCACAAGAGAGTGGGTGAGTACAAAGAAAAAGAAAGAAAGAAAGCAAGAAAGAGAAAAAGAGAAAGAACAAGTAAGAAAGAAAAAGGAACAGGCAAATAAAAAAAAGAAAGTTAAGGAAATGAAAGAGATTGAGGAAACAAGAGAAAGGGTAGGAAAACAAAAGCACAATAAACTAGAACCCATATAGTAAACCAAAGTATGGAAAAAGAGAAGGCGGCTCTAAACATGCTATCTTGGAACCATGGGCAATAAAAAGGAAATTAATATTACCTGTGACCATCTGATTCTTGCAGGACTGCAAGGCTTCCCAGACACACAATTCTAAAAAAGCCTTATTTCATTCATGCCAAGTTAAGAGTAGAGACTCAATGGAAGAACAATTTAGGATATTTCAGATTCTGTGTGAAGTATAAGTTTTTTAAAAAGTCTCTTAACAGTAAGAAATAGTTTTATAAAGCAAATAATGTCAATAAAATAGGTGAGTTTCCTTGTATGGGGAATTGTTCTATAACATACTGTTTATTTTGCAACATGATAACTGTTAGAATCTGTTGAATTAGGTCCTATAATTTAGTAAATCAAAACATTCAAAAATATTTGTTTACATTCTATAAGAGGGGAGAAACTTAAATCTTGGCTTGGATCACTTCAAATGATTTTAGTCATTATGAACAGTGTCTCCAAGTTGTAGCTCAATTTTTCATATTAAATAAAAAATATATGATTGATTACAACTTTATGAATACAAAAATCTATTCTTAAAAATTTGCTGGATAGAAAAATAAAATATGAAAAATTTCCAAATCTTTGTAAAGTTTTCAGTTTTCTTTTATAAGTGTGCATGTCAGGATGCATCATGAAGAGGTAATGTTCTTACTGTTTCTGGATTGTGCTTCATTGTATTGTGTAGACATGTCTTTTTATGTGTAAACTCTAGGAAAGAATGGATTTTAATGTTGTTTTCTATAGCAGTGCTCCAAGGTGCATAAGGAGAGTCCTGTTTGAGCAAATTACTTATTTGGCAAATAAAGCAATGCATGCCTCATTTACTCCATCCATCATTATAGAAGGAGAGTACCATGCACTGTTCCTTAGATCCTGTTAATAGTCATGTCAGAAGCCATACAAGAAATCTGAGGCAAAAGGCTTCCTACAGGCCAGACTGGGATCCTTCTTGCTAGATCTTCTTGATTACAAAAGTGATAGAGGAGAGCTGACTGCCCTTTAAAATTTCATGACCTTAAAAAATATATATAGTGCAAATTCTGACTTGAACTGAAAACATTATGTAGGAAAAGGAGGAAAAGAGTTCCCATTTAATAGCTTCTAGGCAGAGCTATAGAGATAACAATTTCAATTAAGTACTAAATTAAGCAAAAAGGAGCAAAAAATCAAATATATATTTGAATAAGGAATGTAAGGTCTGTTATTGTCTGAATCCCAGACATGACTGAATCCATTCAAGAAGCTGTTTGTTGGTTGGTGGGGTGAGAACAGCTGCTGTAATGACATGGCTTCTCTGCCACAGTATATACTGTAGAATTTGTGCTGCCTCTGCTTGAGGTGTATTGCTTAATTCAGCATTGAACTGGGGCTAGAGTCTGCATGATAAATGCTATGGCAACCAAGACATGTTGTGTGGAATATCTTTGAAGATTAAAATGCTTTGATTCATGCATTGCAGCTCATACAAATGTGTGCTAAAAAACATATATAAAATTGATATTTTGTGCATACAAGTCACATTGCTTCTAAACTCCCACCATCAAAAACATTTATATTCATTGCCATATTTACACATAATACATGCATAAACATGCACACATATAAGACTCTTGCAAGTGTAGATAAAATTATTCAGAGAAGGAATGTAGATTTTGTGCCTTTCTTTACCATCTACAGATTAATTTCTGTTATTTTGACATACACAAGCATAAAAATTAAGGGAAAAATTGAATTACAATCCTTTTAAACCATTCCAGATTAAACATTTCGGTTCACTCTCTCAATATATGCTTAGCTTGTTAAACTGCCACACTTATCTAATTAAAAGGTTATTTTTTAATAGCTTTTATAGAATTATTTTGTACATATCTTTAAATAGTTTTTTTTTTAAGTGGAGAAAAATAATTTTTACAGCTGGAATTAGTTGCCATACATAAATGATAAAACATTATGATAAAATAATGTTTTTGGTAATAAAATGTTAGCTGATTTGTTTAAAGCAAGAATGTGTTAATAAAACCTCACATCAGTGAAGTTCCAGATTTCTCAAGGTTTTGAAAAACAATCTCATCGCAAAGAAAGAGCTGAGAGAATATTCATCCCTATTCCAGACAGCCTTTTTTTGTGAGGAGTGGAAAATAAAATAAGAAAGGAATTTAAAAAACATTTATGCCTACAACAGAATCTCCTTTTCTCTCAAATTCTTGCTCCGTTTCTGAATCATGTGCAGTTATGCTTGGAGAAAGGGAATATGGGACAAAGACTTTGTACTACCTTGGTGGCTTTTTGCACCCAGGATGCCTTTCTGCTTTGGTTCCTACCTATCCCTTCTTAGGAAGTGAAACTGCAGTCCAAAATGCTGATAATGGAAAGGTGGGGGCTCATGGGGAATGTTCATAGATGGCTCTGGGAGCACTCAGAGGAGCTGCTTTTGGATCAGTAAGGCTGTTCCATGGAATTTAACTGACAAGGGGAAATCAGGGTCTGGTTCCACGTCTAAACAATGTAAATCTTACACTGTAAAACTGTGAATAGCAGTGACTTGATATCATGGTTCAAGAAGTTCAGATACACAAACATGCCAAGGCTGGATCCAATCCCATATCAGCAGTAACTCAGAAGGAAAGGTGTAGTTGCTGCAGGGTTCAGGTTCAGAAAAGGTGTTGTGTAATTGTACTCGGTACTGCAGTGACTAAAATCCAGGTGCCTTGTCTGGACTTGGAATTCACAACCTTGATTAGGCCCTAGAGTTTCTTAGCAGCACAAAGCAGTACCCACTGTTAGAATGCTTAAAACAGCCAAAATGGAATAAGTATTTTGGAGACCGTGGTTTTAGAGTGACTTTGATCTAGCATGTTGTAAACAGAAGCAATTTTCCTCTTCCTCACAAGGATGCACAGTCATTTTCTTTGCAGAAGCACAAGTGAGTGTATGGCCAGAGGAAATAACAGATCCAAATGAAAACAATTTTTTTTGTTGTTGTTGTGGTTGGGTGCATGAGCTCAAATCATTGCTCCACTTAAGGTGACAAGCAGCTGGAGACATTGGTGATAGAAAGCTTGACTGTTCCCCTCTGTCCAGTGGAAATCAGTTTTCTTCTGCCTGGGTTCATTGCCTTCAAAACTTAGCTCAGAAAATAAAGGAACTTCCAATCATTCAGGATGAGATTCACCTTATCTAATTTTATCTAACTGAAAATAAGACAGCTGGTCCAAGCTAATCATCTATGCTAATCATCTTCTCCTTACAGTCACTGGAGGAAAAAAATAGACTTGCAGATGGTGTTTCCTTCTTTGACTCCCGTATTTTAGGATGCAATGAAATGACAGTTGGAGATTTGTATTTCTAAAGATGGGTCAGTCATATAAAAACCTAGTGGCTTGAGACAACAAATGTAGTCACTACTGAAACATTTCTCTTGGCATCCAATCCAAATAGGGAAAAAATGCCACAGGTGTTCTTATATTTGTTTGTTTCACACTTCTGATTGCTGTATAGTTATATTCTAAGAGTATGACTGCATTGCACACAGCAAAGCAAAATCTAGGCTGTTGTGATAGCTCTAAATAATATAAGAAGATCTAAGAAGGAAAGGTAAATTGGAGATACTACCAACATTACTTGTAGAAGTATGATACAGATGTCTGCAGGTGTCAAGGATTAAAAAGCTTTATGCTGGCCTAGCATCACAAATCATGTCCTTAATTATAAGCCTTTGTTTAATACTTTCACGTACGGAACAGGTAATCCTTTGAGAAATGAAGTCTGATCAAGAGAACTCTATATAAACTGCCTAGTCAGTGAACTGGCTGATAGCAAAATGCTTTTGCAAATAAATAAAAAACAAATTTAAGTAGAAAAGTAATTGTTTTGTCACTTCAGTAAAATATTCATCCAGTTTATTGCTTAGATTTTGTATAGTTACAAAATATTTTGTAGTAAGTGTATAATCTATCTTTAAAATTGAAGGGAAAAGCCTCGCTTGTAACTTTATTTGGCTCTTGCATTGTAGAAATTCCATGAGGTAACAAAAGCAGTGGAAAAAATCAATTTGTTGTGGCTTCTGCTGCTTTGTGTACGCTTTCCTCTTTTTACTTCATTTAAACTGTCTTCAGAGTGAAATAAGAGAGACAGTTCATTACAAGTGGTCAACAGCTTTTCTGCTTGTTTATGTTATTTGCCACAGGAACACCATAAAGGTTCATGGCCTACCTGACATAAATCTAGCTTACTAAAATGTTACATATGTTTTCATCTGGGGACACTGCTGTTTGAGATAAGAATGGGTTTCTTCAGCTGAAATAAAAATGTGGACTGGAACAAATTGACTATATGGGCAAAAAAATTCGACTTCGTCTAGATGTGGACATTTTACAAACATAACTTAAAAACAAGTATTAATAGTAAATATAATAATAAAATTCTGGCTTTTCTTTCAGATCAAGGAGTGTCTGTTCATTAGCATGGACTGACACAGATCTTGAAGCCCACTCAGTCATTTTTTAATGCCTATTTGGAATCTTTTGAACTCCCACTAACTTTGTTTTTGTTTCTGATGTCATAAGTTTAGGGAAAAAAAACCAATGAAGCAGTAGACTTATGACAGAAGATGATACATTACATAACCCTCCATTTGCAATTCTAAATGTGAAAGTTTATATAGCTATTAAAAACATGTTAAAAATTGTTATAGTTTGATGTTTTTGACAAATATATCTTTACTATCACATTCATTGATTTTCAGTTTTCTTTAGAGAGGTCATTAATGATGGACTCTCAAACTAAACTTATTATAATCAATGTATTGTAGTCATTATATCTCTATGCATATTTAGATGTAGGAATTCTGTTTCATACTCTCTTGATTATTTTTTAAGGGAGCAATATCTCCACATAAAAAACATATGAACTTTCAATGACTTTTTAAAAGGGATTTTGAAAACATCTTTGATATGGCTTTATTAAATCTTGTCATACTTAAACTTGGATTAACTATAGACTATTTCTGAAGGTATAAAGATTCCCTTGGTAATAGAACTAGTGTATTCTACTGTGAAAAAAAGATTTTGGGTTACTTGGAGCAACCAGTTGTCTTTGCTTGAGATTTCAGATTCTGATATATTAATAATAAAGGAGGGATCCTGGCATCTAATCTTTTGCTAAAAGGGAAGAGTTATTCTAAAAAGGCCAGTCTGACTCTGGGCTAAGATTATATTTATACAGAATAATGCAAAAACAAAACCCTGCCTTAGTCGTTTAATCAAAGACCTCCAGAGGTCCCTTCTAGCCATAACCATTCTGTGAAAGCACTTAATCAAATTTTGCTGCTGAGAACATATTAAGTACATCCTTTTGCAAAACTAAACAGGAATAAAATATGAAAATCTAGTTTTAGATACTTACAGTGGCAGTTAACCTATTTCCTCATGGTGAATTTTATCCTGGAATAAACTTGAAACTGGGCTTCATACATCTGGGCCGAATTGGACTTTGGAAGTCAAACAAGTAGAAGAAATAATTGCCAGGTGATGTGATGTGGATTAACACTCACATCCACAAAAGTCATCTAATTTCTGTCCCACTGTAGAATGAACCCCAAAAGCCTGCATGTTCAAAATATTTTCCAGTTAACCTGAACAGCAGGACAAGAAGTAAGCAAGCAAGAACCCTGAACAGTCCAATTTTATCACAGAAACAGCACAGATTTTCTTCAACCAATACTTCTAACAGTTTTTTGACTTTGTAAAAACTCACTTACTGTTTTGTATCAAGAAGATTCTGCTGCTAGTTTTGTTTTAGTTTATTCTGTTCTTCCCAGAGACAATTTATTCCAAAATTTCCCAAGTGAGAATCCAAACGAAAACACCTGGATATATAAGCAGAACACTAATAATCCTAGATCCACACACAGAGAATGTCAGGTCAGTCAGATAAACTGTGATCTACATTTCTGAATGTTTTTATTTTATAACTTATTTGACATCTATTTATCAAGAAAAAATATATAGTTCAATTAGGGTGGCTGCTTTTCTATGGCTCTCTCTAATGCTGATGTAGGATACAATTAAGGAAGTATATTTCTTAAAGGAAGATTTTCTATATATATATTTTACACTCATATCTATAATCCAGTCTTCAAGCCCAGTGGTTTTAACAGTTTTCTGTTGTTTAAATCTTTATACAGTAGCACTACTTTCCTATTCCTATAAATTCTTTTTAATTATTAATCTCAAGAAAAACTGATAACTACTAGCCCACCATAATGCAGTCCTTTCATCTTCAAATAATGCGGAAGAGGTAATATACCACTCTTGAAAATCTTTCTTTAATCCTCTCTTCTCTTAGAATACAGGGCTATGAAGATTTATCACAGTTCCATAGATTTCAAAGGACGACCATGGCTTTGTGGTGTCAATCCATAGGACCGTAAAGATTCTGTTTTGTCAGAGCTAGACTGCACTTCTAAAGTGGAATGAGGAAACTGACTTGCAGCAGTACATGTATCTTATTATTCAATTATCATATCAGGCAAGCGAAGCCTTAGTTCTACTTTTTCTCATTGCAGATTTTAAGAATTATTTTCAAAAATGTAAGTAGTTCACAGTTTTGTTTTCATGCTGCTAAAGTATATCTTTTTTTCCTCTTGATATCCATTGTATCTGTATTTTTCTTTACAAAATATTCAGTTGTATATGTTCACTTCAATTAACTCCTTTTTCACTACAAGAAAAGAAAAATCACAAAAAAACAACCCAAATCTCTTGTGCTTTATGCTAATGTTAGCTTATCTGACCTACTTTTATTCCATTGTTATTTCTGTATTTCTGTAGATTATCATAACTAACTTTTTTTTTTTTTTTTTCTTTGAGAAAGCCATGGGTGTGGAGTAATGATAACAAAAAGAACAGATAGCCTCCAGATACTCATCACGTGCCAACAGGATTACGGTAATTTTTTAGCTATTTTATTACAAAAATTACACTTTGCTGAATCAATAATTATTGTTTTTCAGTTTCACATTTACTTGTGTCTAACAAAAGACACCCTTTAAACAAAGAAAAATTAACTGAACAGAAATACCACACATCAATAGTACACATCATGCCAAAGATACTTTTAAAAATGACTGAAGGAAAAGAAATCAAGTTTCAGCACCTGAGGAAAGATTGCCCGCATAAATAAGGCTAGGTGAGATGTAAGCTTCTTTCAAAGATGAGTTATTTGCCAGGGATGACTAAGCTCATACAGTGTCAGGTAGCACGAAGATTGCTTCTCTTTGGAATTCCCCATGTGATCCACAAAACAACAGATCCCTGTAAGAACAACAGCAGAATTATCTGGCTCTGCTCTTGATACAAATACATTTATTGCTGTTGATACAAAGCTCACAGAAATATTACTCCAATATCTTCAAGCGACAGATTTCTTGGAAAAAAAAAAAAAATCCAACCCAGAGACAGCAAAGCCAGATAATGTCGCTTTTTCTTCTCAGTCTGGAAAGTGTCTCCCTCTCTGCTTCTCCCTCTCTGCAAGACCTCCTGGCTCATACAGTTCTGATGCAGTGGAGCATGGCGTCATGAGATGCTTATTCTCGAATTTAAATGGAGTGAAACGATAGCGATCCTCTGCGAAAATAAAAATACGGTCTCAAGCGGGGTTGGACCACCTTCGATGTCACCAGAAGGTGAATTAAGAGGATTTGGCAATTCCACAGTCTGCTTCGGGACAGATCTTCTCAGATGCAGCTGTTTTGACTAGCTGAGTACTGCGTGGTTCTCCGCACAAGCACATATGCATAGACATACATATAGACACAGACGCATGTACAACTTCCTTGTATGCTGAAGCAAACTCCTCCCACAGTCTATTCCTGGCGCACATCTAAATGGCTGTTTTATACACATTAACCCTGTGAAACGCTGTAGGACTTTGCTATTCTCCTCCCAGATAATAAACTATCCGTTTGCAAGCCTGTCACACAGTTCATAGATCAAAGAATCAAGGTGTCACCAGCCTTCTTTTAGTATAGATACCACTGATTCTTTACTGCCTAGTTATGCTTGCATAGCCGTCAGACATTTTTTTGTCTTAAAGTTACTTACCCCATTCAAGTACTTGATTTTCTTTTTTGCGGCATCTGTGCCACAGACTTGCTGGCTGAAAAGAATATGCAACCAAAAAATGCAGCACCACTCTCCCCATTATTTAGCTTACTTTCCTTCCATCCTGCCTATCTGCTTTTGAACATAGTCTTCCCATTAATAAAAAAAAAATGAAAATGAAAACATAATTATTAATTTCAGTTGAAAACGTAACAAGGAAATCTTTATTAAAGAATTAAAAAGATTATTTCATGTCACCATATATTCAATGTCTTTATGAGATAATTTCAATTCTGTGTCCATCTGAAAAAAAATAAAGAAGGAGGTGGGGAGAAAGGGAGCCTGATAGGGTGTAGTGTTTTTGTATCTCTTTTGTAGAGCAAGAAATTTGCTTAGTTTTCTCTCTTTGCTTGTACTTAGACTATCACAGAAGAGAAGCATGAAGAATAAGTTCTTATGCAACTCTTTCTTCCACGTCTGTGATTGTGCCAGTAATTTACTAGTAATGGTCTACAGCTGTGATCTCCATCTCTTGAGCTGTTTTGGTATTTCAGTAATTACAGCAGTTTCATTAACATTTAAAGAGAATAGTCAGTTCAATATCAATAAGAGACTATTTTGTACAGCATGGATCCATTCACATTTGCATTTGACATTTGATAATCTCTACACATCAGTTCTGAGCCACAGAAATGAGATGTCACACACAGGAAAAATTAACCCAGATATAACTTTTTAGTAAATTTATGAAGCTGTAGAATAAAAGTTGAGGACTGGCATGGCTGTGAAGAGCTCTTCTTTCCCAGTCTTATGTTCATTTTAAACATAAGATATAACTTTAATGCCGTTGTTGTGTACATGTGAAATTTGCGGATATTGAAAAGAAATATAAATGGGAAACTAGCTGAATAGTGAAATAACCTACAGGTCATAGATGTGAACATATTTTCTATATGTAAATAATAAAAATGACCATGTTTCTGAGATGTCAGCTGTACATTTTACAACGGTCTTAATTTTTGGCTACCACTCTCCATAGCAACTGCATATCTACTATGCACAGCTGATGCAATTAACAGGAATCAACAAAGAAACATCACTACATTAGCACAAGCAGTAATCAGAAATTAAAATTCAGTGAAGCCAGGTTTAAGCTGATACATGAGAATAGACAGTTTTAAATTCTGCCTAACCTATGAATTTAGCAACTGGAAAATGCTAGCTCAGTGTACAGCAGCAGCCAATAAAGCTAATTAAATATTAGAAACTAACGGAAAGGGAGTAAGGAAAAACTTTATTTCTAATTTCATAATCTCATGTTTTTCTCCTGTCCTGGAAAACATGTAGAGTTCTCGTCACCTATTGCTGAGGAATATGGTAGATATGGATAGGGACCAATGGACGGTAACAAAAAAATCACAGGTACAGAGAATTTTCCTTACAAGAAAAAGCCAAAAAAACCTAATTCCCTCATCCTATGGAAGTAGATAGCAAATATGAATGCATTACTCTATGAAGTGATGTATGACCTCACAAACTATGGTTCTCAGGTAAAAAACAAACAGAATATCACACATATGTACGTTTCATCACATATGTGTGAAATACACAGGTGAATTTCAACTTTAAAATTTCTTTCCATATGGAATGTGAATGCCAAAACCTTGTTTGTGTTCTAAACCAAAGTCCTCAGAAGATATAAGGTCTGCTCCAATATTAATGTCTTCTAATTTTATAATGTTGGCCCAGTGTCACAAGATGTTGCTGATATAGCAGTAGAAGTAGCTGTGTGATGGATGGCATCAGAGGGGCAGTCTGACAAAATGGCGTCTGACATGGAAGTGTATATGAAGCAAAGATGTGTCATTGAATGCCTCTTTGTGGAACAAATGGCATCCATTGATATTCACGCACACTTGCTGAATAGTCATGTTGAATAAACAGTGAATGTGAGCACAGTGAGATGGTGGGTGGTGTGCTTCAGCAGTGGTGACAGTGTTGCGAAGGACAAGCCATGTTCCAGATGGCCATGCAGATTTTCATGAGTATAGCATGCAGGCTCTTGTTCATATTTGATGAAAATGCAAAGCAAAATGCTGATGACTCTATGAATTTTGCTCTATCAAGTGGTGTTATTGTGTTCTTTGTATCTGTTGTGGTTTACATGGAAATAAATTGAAGGCATTACTTTTGGAGCGACATATGTACGTTAATGCTTTCTGGAATTGCTTTATATCTTTTGTTTAAAAATGAAATTAATTTACTTTATCTTTTGATCTGTTGAAGAAAAATACAACCTAAAACTTCAGAATGTTCTGTTTTAGATAAATAAATATATGACTCACTATAACATTTTTCTTTGGTCTTTGCTGAATATCTGTTCTGATCCAAATTGATTTTTCTTTATTTTTCTGTTTGATACTACAAACAATGAAAACATAATTATTGATGATTTTCTTTCAGAAATGAAAATTCTATTCTTGCTCTGCCACATTCTTCAGATACATAGTTCTGAAAGTCCTGCAGAACGACTTTGACATTAGTAGGCATAATAAAGATAGCCTTAGGTCATCAAAACAGATAGAACTGAAAGAAAAGTAATACTGAATGCTTTCAGTAATTTTCCATTTGTCAACATTACAATAAAAAGCATTTTAAAAAAGGAGAGATTCAAATTATTTCTGCCTTGAAATATGTTTCTTATAAATCAACAAAATGCAGTCCTTGATTTGGTATGTTTTGCAAAATAGGAGCATTGAGAATAGTGAGCTGTATATTCAACAGTCACATTCCTTCACAGTAAAAGCAGGTTCCGAGAAAAATGGCTGCTACAGAATCTAGAAGTTAACGTGTCACAACCTCTGCCATTTCTGTCTTACTGTCTGTCTTATGCATAGACTTTTGGAGACCACTGAGTTTCTCCTGTTATTCAGAGACAGGGATCAATGTTATAGAAGTTTCTCAATAATTTTATGCTTAACTCTAGCAGTCTTAAGGAATGACCCCTTCCAAACGTGTCTGAAGGATAATATATTCTCTGTTTCCATTAGCGAATTGTTAATAAACCCAAGTTTTGACAACTTATAGTAGTTTTATTGAGGCAACCACAGTTCATTAATTGATATTGTTTGCTTTTAAGTTTGTTTAGTATTACAAATTGTTTTGAGTGTGTCTTAGTTTCAGCTGGGATGGAATTGTTCTCTTCAGAGTGTCTGGTATGATGGTTCTAGGACAGCAATGACAACACATCAATGTTTACAGTTGCCTCCTAAGCAATTAGCTGGTTGAGAACAGCAAATAATTTAAATTATATGATGTGAAATTACTACATAATGCTGCATGTCATCATTATTATGGCTGTTCTATGTCTTCTTAACAATAGTACATTAAGAATTACCCAGGTTAAACAAGAATGAACTCCAGTGGAACCAGAACTAGTTTTTTGCATGCAGTAATGCAACACTGTGAATCATCCCCCTGCACTTAAAGACTGTTATGACAGATGAAGCCCAAAATTATGAACTAAGTGAGTATCACGGGCAATTTACATGAATGGCCCATAGACTATGGGAATAATATGTGAGTATATATGTGTATCAAAAAGCAGTATAGGTGATGGTAATTAGTTAGGAATGTGTAGAAACTGTGGTACCTGACACCCTGGTTTCAGCTGGGGCACAATTGTTCTCTTTGGAGTGTCTAGCATGATACTAAGTTCTGGTTCTAGGAGAAAAACAATGCTGATAACACACTGATGTTTATAGTTGCTGCTAAGCAGCATTGTACAGTGCCAGGGTTATTTGTAGTGTAGGGCCCAGGGAGCACAGAGGAAACAGAATTAGGACAGTTGACTTAAACTGGCCAAAGGGATATTCCATGCCACATAACATCATGTGGATGGAGTTTTAAAGGCAATGGTAGTTCATCTCTTCCTCTTCTGCTGCTCGTGGGGCCGGCTGGGCATCGATCAGAGGGTAGTGATCAATTGTGCATCACTTGTTACATACATACATACATATATATATATATATATGTATGTATGTATTTCTTTTTTTTTTCTTTCACAAACATTATCCTTTCCTTTATCTTAGTAAATAATTTCATCTCAACCCACGAGTTCTATTATGTGTTTGTTTGGTTTTTTCTGATTCTCACTGGGAAAGGGGGCAGTGAGTAAACGATGGTGTGGTGCTGAGACACCTGCCAGTTTAAACTACAACAGAGCAAAACACATATATTAATACAATATATATATACACAGTTTATGAACTATTAATATAAATAATTATGGATGTTAACAGAGAGCTAAGATTTAAAAAGAACTGTCAGTGCAGTGGATATTATCCTGGCTATTCCTTTTTTCTTTGATATGTGTAGTTAGAAAATATTCATTAATACATTTTAATATAAAATTTTATTTTTCTTCCTTTTTTTGTAAAATATTTAAAAAAAACTAAAAAAAATAAATACAATAATAGAATCAATGTGATTTGACACTGGTAATTGCTAGAAACAGGAATAGAATTCTGAAATAGAAAAAGATTGATGATACTGAGTTATGCCATTAAATGTGATGTTAATATTGGACCATCATATATATGAAGTAATTTTCTAGATGGACAATTATGTAGAGTCTCTAGAAAAAGTTCTCAAGTTCTTTTGTTCAAAGAACTGCTGGTTTCAGCTTAATTAAATCTTTATTGCAGGATGTTTTCTCCACTGAGTTTATGCTGTATCTAGTCACCTTTGAACAATGTCTGCTATTGTAATTCTCAAGACTGTAAACTGTACATCAATGCAAAGCATTTTTCTATTTCTGCTTTTAGTCTAAGCAATTTAAACTTCAGTGAAAATCACACTGTATATTTCCCAGAATGAGTCTTTTGGGCAGGTCAAAGTTGTCATTTTCAAAGAAAATAAGATTTGCTATGCTGGATTTGACAGGTTCTTGCCTTGAACAGCAGATTCAGAGAGAACAACAGAACCCTTAAAGTACATTTTTTTTTGCCAGTTGTGAAAATGTGAAAGAATAAAAAAAAAATGGAAAGGTAGAGAAAGTTTTTACTTTCTCAGAACAATACATGAAAGTTAATGAATGCTAATGAACCTAGTTCACAAAGCTACACATTTTATATTATTAAAATCATTAAAAAAAAAATCTTATCTAAAGTCTTCTCCAAAAGTAGTGCCTCCTATTTATTTCCATGGAGACTGCAACAGATACAAAGAGCATAGTAATACTAAAGAGCAAATTCTCTGCAACAGAATGATGAAAAAACATTCATAAGGAGTATCCCATCACCTTCATATCCAAATGACAGAACTGAGGAATATTTTCCACCTGGACATGGGCCAGAGTATCTAAGAAAAAATAAAAAGAAAAAAAAAAAACACTTTTTTCTTTCCCCAAATGCAAACTAGAAATCTTTTTTTTTTTTTTTTTTTTAAAGTAAGGAAAACCCTAACATATAAAACTTGAAAATTCAGATGTTGTCCTTCTGGTGCTGAAATTAATTTGCGATAAATAAATAGGCTCATTTTTTGTTTCTCACTATCACGCTGTTTATATTCATGATGAATCTTTCTATCTTCTGAGACGGATTAAGAGAGGGTTCATTATCACATCTTACAAAATAAACTTTTCTACAAACTAATACTACTACAATTTAAAACTCTTCACTTAAAACTCTTCATCAAATCCTAGTGTGCCAGGATTTGATTAGCAACAGCAAGGGCTGGGTTCGATTTCAAAGGGTCATATCAAATTGAGCCCCCATCTGAAAACCTGAGAAAATTAAATTAAACTGTCTGAGTGCTCAGTGAGCTGTACTTCTCTATTCTCAAATGATGAATCAACTAGCTTAATGAAACAGCATGATGTTGAAGGGAGTGAAAAAAGAGGAAAACAGATACATAAACAGCACAGCACACAATAGTTGGCTATCTCTTTGCTCAACAAGATATAGTATTTTTGTTGATAAATGAACTTGTGGTAGCTTATCTGCTTGCAGACTTCTCTTGTAGTACCCAAATATTTACTGTTTTTGCAAAATTTCATGGCTGTATCACTTTTTCTGAGCAAAAGCTCAGACAGGATCCAGGTATCTTGGTCCTGAAAGCTGTTCACTCATTGCCTTTCCTATGGCCTAGGAAGCTGCTTTTGTTCTGTAGTGCTTTGTTCTCTTTATTAGGAGGATGCATAATACATAGGATCACACAGAATTTGGTGCCTTTATATGAAGACCTCTGGAATGAATGGTCTTGCCACTACAGCACTGTTCAGGAAGATGTGGGAAGAAGTTTTAAAAATTTCTGGTCAGATGAAGAAATTAAACCCAGTTGTTCCATGTTCAGGTTATATGCTGATGCTGTTCACCCATAATTTTTATAAAAGAAGCATTCCTACTCTGCTTCTCCTGATAACAAAAGAATTTTAAAGAAGGCTTAAAAGAAGTGAGAAAAAACTCCAGTGAGGAAGGTTTTAGTCCATGCCTAATGGCACAGGAAGGTTCTTCACCCTGAATAATGTGTCTAGGCACTCCTTGTCATCCACATGCATTAGCCAGTTTTCAACAGCTTGCAGTATGCTGTTTCTTATGGTCACATATGAAAGGCATCAGCTTTCTTCAGGCGTCCAGTGCAAATTCTGGACATTAACTTGAGTGCCAGCAAACCAGAGACTGACGTTGCTAAGAGTATCATGAAATCGCTTTGTAGGTCTAACCTTAGGTTCATATCATTTAAGGAACTCTTCTAATACAAAATCCTTAAAGAACTTCTAATCTGCTCAGTCAGTAGTGTATTGGGCCCTTTCATCCGAAGGCAAACTGAACTCAACAGGCAATTACTATCCCAGGCAGCTATTCATTTCCTTTATCAATGAAGATATGAAATGTTAATGAACAATGCATATACTCTGCTGATCAGTCATTTAAAATCAGTAGGTCATCGTGAAAAAAAGAGCTCCTAACCCACACAACAAAAAACAAACAAACAAAAAAAAACGTATTGCACCATGAGTGATTTGGGAACTAAGCAAATAAGTCCCACATGCTATAGTAAGACCTGTAGATAGATCTGTGTATAAGGCCACACACTGAATGACAATATCAGCTTTATCCTAGGTAACAACTGTATTTACCAAAGGCAATGTCTGCAAAGTCAGAAATAAGTAATTTCTGACTTTGCAGTATTAGTCTGCAAAAGTATTACTCTTCAAAAGCAATTATTCATCTATTTATCTGGGTCCTGATTATATTTTATCATTATCACATTCAGCAGCATGCAATGATATAGTTAGACATAAAACATTTCAAAGTGCTGGCTAAGAATTACCAGCTAAGAATGCTTCTTTAAAGCACTGTCTAACATAACTACTACACCATTAAAATTTTAATACTTGATATTGTGATCTTATTAGAAATATAACAGCAGCAACAACAAAAATCAAACCAATTCCCATTCCTAAAGGTAGCAATCTCACTATTAAAGCTATTTGATACTGGTTCCCTCTCTGGCATCAATCTAAGTGAAGATTTTTTTTTCACAAGAGCAAAGCATGCCACTAGTAAGGGAAATTTTAGTTAAATTTAACTAAATTGACCTAATGAATATTTTTACTTTTAGATCTATTTGCCTTTTTCTATCAGGTTAAAATATGAATTTTATTTTTTTGTAGATTGCTCAGCTAGAGCAATCTATTCATTTCTGGGGCACCACTTGTTGGGAAAGAAGGGAAAAATCTAGAAGAAAGCAGAAAGATCATATTAAAAAAAACTCTGTTTTGAGCCAGAGATTGGACTGGAGACCTCAAAACTTTATTTTATTATCATACCAATGATCAAAAGCTTGGCAAATGTGGTTTATGTAGAAGGTTTGAACAAAAAGGTTGGTTTAGCCTAAAGAAGAGATACCCATAATATTGTAAATATGGCAACTGAAAGAGGGAGAAAACATTTGCTCTCTGTGTCTGTGATCAAGAGTGCAGAAATGGACTTCAAGTGCAGCAAGGAAGATTCAACTAAGACAATATGAAATAGAGGTGATGAATTATGAATCTGAAGTGCAAAAGGGGATTGTGAAGATACCATTACTGGAGGTTTAAAGACTAACTATTGCCAGGAAATTTACTGGAATAGATAATAACGTTCATATAGGGAGTTCGAACTGAATTATTTCCTCAGCAAAATCATCACTATTTCCACAAACTTCCTGTAACCCTTAGGATTATCCTCTGGCCAGCTCTCTCCTCATTTTTCTTACAGTTTCTTATTTTTTTCTCACATCTGCATCCTAACTGGTGTTCTTTCTTCAACAGCAGATTACAGACTGTTGTCCCTTTTGCTCCCAAATTTCCTTTCCCTTTCCATAACTCAGTATCAGTCAATCAAGTTCCATCAGTATGCTCCCCTGCCTCACTACAGGTGTACTGGTGTACTCCTCAATTAATTTTATTTCTTCTGTTTTGATCATACAGAAGTCCATTGTTCACTGGCTAGTATCTACTAAGTCTTAGAGTGAATATAAAAAGTTCATTTTTAGGTAACATTTCAAAGGATGCATTCCAGCTTTGCCACTCTTCCTCTCCTAGGGGACTGGGATCAGCTATCTGATGTAGGGAGGAGTTATTCAGATGTGTGCTCCAAGGCTTTCATACAGTACTAAAACCTAGAACTTGATTTTCAGGAAATGAATAAACCTTTGGCAAACAAGATAGAGAAAAAAAGGGGAAAGGTTCACACACTTATAACAAGTTCTGAAAACAAGTGATGGTGAGAGGAGTGAGTGAAAAAAGCAAAAATTTTTCAAATTTTCTGGTATTGGTGAAATTCACTTGTGAGTACTTTGAGAACTTAGGGGCAGTGGATGAACTTCTGGAGTAAAGGAAAATGAAAACACAGTTTTCCTTTAAAAAGGCGGAAAGGAAGAGATAAAATGTTTTAAGTCTAAATGACTTAGACATAAGGAAAAGCCTTTCCTCTCAGAGAGTGGTCAGGCACTGGAATAGTCTGCCCAGGAAGGTGGTGGAGTTGCTGTCCCTGGCAGTGTTCAAGAGGCGTCTGGATGAGGAGCTACGAGATATGGTTTAGTGGCTTGTGGTAGCAATGGTAATAGTAGGACGGTTGGACTAGATGATCTTGTACGTCCTTTCCAACCTTGTGATTCTATGATTCTATGATTCTATGAAGCCTAACAAGTAGCTGACAATTTAGTAAATCATATCAAGTATTTCCAGTTTCTTTATGGAAGAGGGCATCAGCATTGTGGATAGGGAAGAAGTGGCAATATATATATTTTGATATCAGTAGGACTTTTGACACTGCTTCACAAGGCATCTTACAAGCTGACTATAAAAACATAGGATGGATAACAGAAACATAAAAGTGAACAGAAAATTGGACTAAGAGTGTGATTATCAGTGACTCACTCCTAAAACAGAAGGATGTAACAAATGCATCTGTTTAGGTCCAGTAGGTCCTGAATAATACAGTATTTCCACTAACAGTCTGGAAAACGAAAGCAAGAGCTTGCTAATGACATCTACAGAGAGCACCAGGCTCCGTCTGGCTGTAAGCAGATTGGGAAACAGGTTTCAAAATCAAAGTGACTGTGACATACAGGTTCCACTTCAATGAAGGCAGGTGCAAATTCTACCTAGTCTAAAGTAACGAACTATATGATCCTCGGTGGGAAAGAACCAGAAGAGAGGGCAAACAGTCAGACATGAACAGAGGTAGAAAAGCTGAATGTTAATTCTGACACACAAACAGAAGTATCATACATGAAATATGTGAAACAAGCTGTTCTCAATCTATTGCAATTATTGAAACCTCACCTTTTCAAAGAATACATTAACTGATTAGAGGATTGGTAGACAATGATAATAACGATCATTTGCAAAAGTGTAGCTTAAAAGGAAAGACAGAGACCTGGATTTTTTATTTATTTGTATTTTTATTTTTTGTTTCCTTTTTAGAGATAATTACTCAGATTCATATATACATTTGGTCTTTTACATTAATAATTTTGATAGATATGATGAGAACATTTCTCATAGCACAAACTACTTTCACCTTTTCTTCTTAGTAAATATTGTTAATTTTGCCAAAATAAAACAAAGGTTGGAAGAAAAAATTACTGTGATATATTTACATAAGCATGATTTTTTGAAATCCCAAGCCTCACAATTAAGGGGAAGGCATTTATTTCACTTGTTAGAAAACATGGTCTAAGTTCTTTAGTTACTACAAACTCTTGTAACTCTATTACCCAAACCTCATAGAATAAAAAGAAGAATAAAAACTTTTTTTCGTTTGTTTATGGATCTTCCTTCTCAATTGAATGAATAAAAAATCTTTAGGCATGACAGCACAAGGAAAATATATAATTAAGTTGCTTGTACATTTTATATATAGAAAAAAAATTATATATACTTAGCTAAAGACACAGAAGAGAATGCTGAACTATAGATATGATCTGTTAGCCTAGAAGAACGTGATGATGCTTCACCCTGAGAAGGGAACTTCTGACTAATAATTAGGTAACTGAGATAAGTAACTTCTGCTCTTCTAGGTCTTCCAGGGGGAGCAAGAACTTTAGGGACAGGTCTTATCTACTTTGTATGGAACACCTGAGGATCTTGGCTCTTATACTTTGGCAGATTTTGTCACGCCAATAAAATGTTATTACTTGAGATGAGCTGAGCCATGCACTTAGCCTTGCAGGAAGCATTGAGCATTTATGAAGATATCCAGCTTAGTACTGGAACCCAGACGTGCTTCCTAAATGCAATTTCCTAAGTAGTAGGTCTTTTGTTATTGTGATCTACTTTGCAGTTCCTTTGGAACAGATATCTTCTGGTGGTGCTTGAGCTGTGGAAAGAGAATGTGGTTAATTAGACAGTGTGTATTCCCCAAACTACGTGCCCATGCACTACCTGTGCATGCAGATCTGTCCTTAAGATGAGAAAAGATAATTACTGACACTTACTCTTCTACTTTCTGTATAGTAGACTTCACAGGAAAAGACCCAGACTAAATAGGAGTGGAATTCAGAACAGATCCCTGATCTGGGTCTTGGGCTGAGCTTTGTTAGAGTCTTACTGAACTTGCCCAATGCAAGTTTAACTCCACAAGAAACTTTAATAAAAAGGCTCATTAATTTCCTTAGTGGAAAATTACAGTTACAAGTATACATCTTGAGTAACTTACTAGAAAATTACTTGTGTGTCTCTGATTTCCATAAAACTATAAAATTCTTAGAGATTAAAAAATGTAATTGTCACAGGCTATCAGAAATACTCAGAATCTTGATACAGCAAATATAAATGAATGTGAAAACCACAGAACTTCATAGCAAAGTAGAATGTACAGTAAATACATGTACAGTAAGTACAATGTACATCAATCCCCCCTGGCTTTTTTAATGCATAGGAATTCTGACACTTTTATTCTGTGCAGATGCTCTTTCAAAATAGTGATTGTGGCTTCCTATTCCTATTCCTATTCTTTCAAAATAGTGATTGTGGCACTGACTAAATTAATTCTCCTAATCTGACTGTTGTTCTGGTCCTGTGAGGAGGGGGCTACTTTACTATTGTTGTTTGCTAAATTCTTCCCTGATTCTTACAATTAGCATCAAACCAGGAAAAGAATGGCAAGAATCACCAATTTCTGTTTTTCTGACATACTCAGCTTTTATCATCTGGTGCTCATGTAACTGTGACTTCTCTGGAAATGGTTCCTTGGTCAAGACACCCATGATTCACACCACCAGCACATTATAGAAAGGAAATGTGTAGATAATTAACTGATTATTCATAACTTGTTTCAGTGAGGAGTTTGCAGATGCAGTTCTCCATTAAGTTTGATTGGATTCAAGGCTAATTTGGATTAGACATGCAAGTCCATCTTTATTAAACTAATTTGCATCTACATGGCCCCTCTCTCTTCAGAAATTCAGAAAACCTATATCTGCTTTTACATTTCAGTGTCTCTTTCTCACTCCTCTGCTCTGTTGATCAGATTGCTCTTCTTCTTTGAAGGCCAGACTCTTTTCAGCAGTGTGTGGAGACAGGACAAGGGGAAATGGCCAGAAACTGGAGCATAGGAAGTTCTGCACAAGCGTGCGCAAGAACTTCTTTACGGTGAGGGTGACAGAGCACTGGAACAGGCTGCCCAGGGGGGTTGTAGAGTCTCCTTCTCTGGAGATACTCAAGAACTGCCTGGACACCTACCTGTTCGACCTGGTGTAGGGAACCTGCTTTGGTAGGGGGGCTGGACTCGATGATCTCTGGAGGTCCCTTCCAACCCCTACAGTTCTGTGATTCTGTGATTCTTTCTCTTCCTTTCTCACCAATTCCCATTTATATATAAGCAACTTTATTCTATATAAAATAACAAATGATTTGTATAAAAAAATAGAATCATTTTCTGCATCTCCACCTCACTACCTGCACGTTTCCTTGTCACTTGTCCCATTTTTTCACTTCCCACTCTTCCACTTTTTGTTCCAATGCTTTTCTTCATCCTGCTGAAGAATTCTTTCTTTATTTTAGCAGCATAAACATTCAACACAGCTTCTTATTTTGTCAAGCTGAGCCTGTTGATGAAGACTTCTTCCTGCATCTACAGGAGGCATTGCAATCACAGGCTCTTGTCCTGCTGGGAGACTTCAACCACCTTAACATCTCCTGGAAAACTAGCACAGCAAGCTGTAGGCAATCCAGAACTCTCCTGGAATCTATCAAGGGCAACCTCTTGAGCCAAGTAAAAGACAGGGAGTTGGACTGGATGACCTTTAAAGATCTTTTCTAACTCAAACAATTATATGATTCTATGATTATATGTTTAACACCTCAATTCTTTTACAACCATTTCACACCTTATTGATTTCAGATTAACAGTAGGAGTTCTCTTTTTTATTGATATATTTTGCTCTCTCATCTTTAAGAACCAGTATGAAATTCTCCCATTTACATCTCTTGTGTGGTGCCCTTTGCACTTGTTTTACTATAACAGATTGCATTTGTCTAACTTCCAGATCAAGTTAACTGAAGCTACATGTATATTTCTGGGTATTAAATCCAAATTCCCTTTCTCATTACATTTATTACATCTTTATCAAATTAGCAATCTGATTGAGGATTCTGGCATCAGCTTAATTTTCAAAAATGCTGTTAAATATGACACATTTATTTTGTTTCTATACTTGAGTTTCAGTTCACAGAAAACTTTAACTCTCTATTTGTTCTCGATTATATTCACATTACATGTTTAAGAAGAAATTATGCAAAATAACAGTGAATACCGTTGATTATAAAGAAGTTGTTCCTAATGACTGTCTACAAGCACATATTTACTGATTACTCAAGCTGTAGCCACCTCAAGTGGGCTGTAATATAAGAATTGCATTATGTGACATTTACCGCTACTATGGCATCTGTAATATCAACTTCATCATACTTGGAAGTACGTATACTAAGTTTTCTAGCAAAACTTCCTGGTTTATAATCAGAAAAAAGAACGAACTGCCTCTAGAGAGGATTCAGCACACTTGAGTTAGTCCTGACTCTGAGTCATCTATTAAATTATACTCCTAAAATTAGTTTGAGTAAGCACTAAGAGCAAGATTTCCAGAAGATGATTGTACTTGCAAACATTTAGAGAATACTTAAGGCTCTCAGAGAGGTCTGAAGGCTATGAGAACATTAGCTGGGAAAAAAAAAAAAGGTTATTCTAAAGAAGACAGTCTCAGTATATTCTTCTAATGGATGAGAAAAATAAAATAATAAAAAATAAAAGCACAGTCTTCATACTTGCCATCTCTAATACTTTCAAGTGAAAATAACAAACAAAGTATTTAATGCTCCCAAAGTTCATGAGTATAGGAGATCTTAATTAACATCTGTACAAAATTTTCCAACAGAAAAATGTCAACATTTTCATTTGTCTCTCTTGAATCGATTGCGCTCACATAAGGGAAATGTCAGAATTTCTCAACATAAATGTATAAATATTGACAACTGTCAGGGTTCTTTTCATTGTACACCTAATAAAGGTGAATGACAGTGACTTCATGAGTCTTGAGCAATCCTAGAGGGGCTTTCTCATCTCTGATGTGTAACTTTGCAAAGCTATAATGACAGGCCTTTCAAATTTTATGATACCTTAATTTTACCTGCACTATGAGTGCAAAATAAAGATAGCACTAATAAATACTTATCCAACACTATTATTAGGAAACACTTTTGCAAAATAAATATGTATGTCTAATTAGCACTTCAAAAATCGATGAATGTATATAATGTTGAAGCAGAATGATTTTTTTTTTCCATAAGGTGATGAATATTCAGTTACACATAGCAAGAAAGAAGAAACTACTTATAGATCAAAGATGAGATAGCAACTCTCACAGAAAAACTGTCAGCTTTACAATTTTTTGGCATTTAATATATATATTTTTTTTTTCCTGAAGACATTTTTTTAAGTCAGAACTTTGTAAAAAATTTTCTGACCTTGTGACTGAAGAGAAGAGCCTGAACATCACAAGCTTTGGATATACCTTACAGATTCAAAATTGAAGTGAAGGCAAAGGATCTTTCATTTATTTGGTCTTTATCATTCTAAAGTTATCCTCTCTGGCTGGCATTAACACAGCATGTCCCCCAAGGCAAAACTACTGACAATGACAGTTTGTCTGGCTGCATGGCTTCAATTTTGAATCTGCATACCTACAGTCAGACTTTGAAGTAGACTAAGTGCCTGCTTGAGAATTTAGGGGAAGTAAGGCTCATGGATAAACACTGCAAGCCATTTGGAGTACAAGTTTCAGAAAGTAGGTTGGGGTGTTCTGGATATGAACAGATGAGTAAACAGGGTAGCAATACAAAGAGCCCTGCATTTTGCCTTTGCAACTCAGCAGAGCTGGACGTGCTGAGCAGGTTCTGAGACTGTGTTGGTGGGATCTCATAGTCTAATAATATTTAAAAAGAATAATTTCTTCAAAGAAAATTTTTCTTCTATGCATGAAAGTGTAGCCTTCTGGATATGGTGCAGGCAGCCGCAGTGGGAGAAGAGGCTGATACGTATTCATTTTATTATTCAAAATCACACAGTTTGTGCTTGGTTTTTAAGATATGTCATGTTTTATCTCACATCTTTAAGACACATTTGTTAGTGAGATATTATGTAAAAGAAAAATTTGAAATTCAGTCAGAGTGAAAGGTGCTTTGGAAAGCTATGCTGACATGCATAGCAGGCATGTTTAGAAATGATTCTAATTTGAATAGATTGTCCAGATATTGCATCAATAAAAGTAACACTAAAGAGACAGAATGATGATACTTTGTCAAGCTTCAGGGAAAAAAAATGCAATCAAGCTGTTTTCCAAGACTAACAATTGTACACAAAGATATTAATTGGCCATACAACAATTTCTTTCTTTTTTTTTTTTTTTTCCTAAACTCTTGTCTTAACATTTCCTAAATTAACTGTACTGAGGAGCTACAAAGTTGGTAGATAATTTATTTTGGGAAAGACATTTTGTAAAATGCTACTGAAGTCTGCATTCTTTATCACACTCTTATAAATGGCCACATGACTTCAAAATTAGGGGAGTATTCTTCCTTGTTCATGGTCTTTATTACTCTCTCTCTCTTACAATCTCTTTCATTATATATATGCTCACATAGATTCTTACACAGGTATGTATATATATGTACATAAGTATGTATGTGTATGTATCCTTTTGTGCAAGTATGTATATAGATACATACTTTCATATATGCATCATATATAGGGAAAATGTTTAAGGGAAAGTCCAAACAAGAATAGCAAATATAGAGCAAATACGTCAAATAATGAAAGAAGCCATCCACTAGATGACAGTGGGTTAGACTACCAACTTATGGGCGATGTATTGTATGTGAATCCTTTCATCTAATATTTGTAAGCTCACAGCAGGCTCATTCTCTAGTCTATTGCAGAAAGTTTTATTTATTCACAGAGGCTTAGAAAAATCTACCAGAGGCAGCTGTTTAGAAGAAAAAAAAAAAAAAAAAAAGTGTTGTTGATATCAAAAGAAAATAAAGAAAATCTCATTGTTAGACATGATTTGTGATACAGTTCCTCTCATGTGCTGAGCATTAAGATCTTTTAAAAGGGTTTGTTATCACACAGAAGATAAAAGGAACACTTCTTCCTCTAAGAAAATCAGTCTTGAAAATTTAAGATTTTACAGTCCATTAACCTGCTATTAAAGACCAATGACAGGATTTCTGTCTGAAATGAACTTTGCATTGTGCAAGAACTTAAGCTACAATATCAGAAGAGAGAAAAGAGGAAGAAAAAAAAAAGGCCCAAACAATAAAATAAGGCCCACAATGGGATTCTTATCAAAGTCCATGTCATTAAAGAAATGAAATTGCAGCTATACAAAGCTGTAGATACCGATTATGTGTAATGGTGCAGAACCAGGTTGCATCAGCCTTGAATTTCAGGCAGTTCACATTCCATTTTACCTGCATTTGTGGAAAGTTGAGCCAGAGTCAACTCCCAGTAAGGATGCAGTTGATCACAGTGTTAAGAAAGTCAGACTGACATATAAGAGGAAGCAAAAGGTTCTGGGTCATGTCTCTGCTGGGTTTTAATTCATTCTCATTAGGAACAATAATATACCAATTATTAGCTTATTAGATTCTAAAACTGAAAAGCATACTTATGGAATATGGTCACATTGTTTGCTTAAGTAAAAGGCAAGTAAAATATTTTTTTATTAATTTCAGTAAGAAATGTCTGTCCAAAAAGAGTTCTTCTACTGTTAAGTAACATTATCTGGGGAAGGTGAACGTGGCATGATAAGAATATCATCAGGTGTGCTGTCTCTTTTAATTGGGTTCATTTCAGAATGAGAATAAACATTAGGATACTTTAATTCTATTCAATTCAATGAGAGCAATAAACATTATGAGATCCTTTAGTACCCTTCTCTGAAGAGGCCCACTTGACTAAATTTGGTATAATTTAAACAGGAGTAACTGGACACAAGATTTATTTAACCCTTTGCCTGACAAACTGTTCATTTTAAAGTTATCACCCCAAAAGAAAACACTAAGTGCATTAACAAAAATTAGTATTAGTTGTCATTCTAGATATGATACTGTAGCACCAAACATAGCACAGAAGCAATACTTGCTTCAGCGTTTAATTACCAGCTGCACAGGTCTTAAAATATTCTGCATATCCATAGATCAGAAACAAAATCACAAGCGGGTTAAAATTAGTATCTTCATATGTGTTGTACAATAAGTCATGACAAAACAGATTACATAATGTCTGATGTTGACATGATCTATTTTGAATATATGAAACTATTCCTCCCATTTCATCCTTAGGCATTTGTGGCAGCTTGACCTTAGCCAGCAGAGAAACACCTACACATCCTCTCATTCATTATCCACCCCAGTGGAACAGGGGAGAGAATGAGAAGAGCAGAAGGGAGAAAAATTGTGGAACGAGATAGGGACAATTTAATACATGAAGGAAATAGATATAAAAAAAAGCAAGTGGTGCCAAGGCAATCTCTTGCTGCCCCTCAACTAGCAGACAAATGCTCAGAAAAGCTCAGAACAAATGCTACCTTGGAAAACACCCCACCACCCCAACTCAGTTTTTATTGCTGAGCATGGTGCTACACGATCTGGAATAGACTTTTGGCCTCTGACCTACATTTACCCAGTATAAAATCACATTATGCTAAATTATGTTATTTTAAAGTGTTCTCCTGTTGACTGAGATTTATTATGGACTCAGTTTAGCTCCTGTTGAAGTTAATGGTTAACTTTCAGGGCTTACAGCTGCACCATGACCTAGTGTGCTATAATTTAAGAATATCTTACTATTTCTGTTGTCAAAAATGCCAAACAGCTGTTCTATCTTTCCATGTAATGGATATGGTATTTCATGTTTAACATAATGTACTCAATAGGTGCCTGGTAGAGTTAATCTTCTTAAAGTTAATGAGAATCTTCTCATCAGTTTCCCTTGGATCTGATTTTAATCCCTCATCCTTTTATTCCTTATTTTCGGTTCAGAGTGCAGTAATATAACTTGGTCAAACAGGCTCTATCTATTTTTCTATCAATTAATTCAATCCATCTGGCCTTTATTAA
The DNA here is from genome assembly GCA_016647715.1 of Pavo muticus. Taxonomy (NCBI): domain Eukaryota; kingdom Metazoa; phylum Chordata; class Aves; order Galliformes; family Phasianidae; genus Pavo; species Pavo muticus. The sequence goes on along the minus strand of JACDJE010000085.1, from coordinate 97,053 downwards.
CATAATACCTCAGCACATCACAATATTACATGAATGTTATTTTTAAAATATTGTGGCTGGAATTCAACTAAGAACAATATCCTGCTTCTACTTTTACATTTTTTTCTCCCAGGTCAGGAATTTTCAACCCATTTTACAGGGATTTGGAAATGTCAGTATCCCTGAAAGTGTGTTGGTTCTTTTTTTTTTTTTCTTTCATTTATGCTTGAGCCATTTTTGTTAAGTATGCATATGCATCTTGACTATATACCTCCAAGAATAAATCTGCGCTCTCTCTCATGTTGTGACTGCTGAATCTTAGCTTCTTATTTCTAAGAAATTATGTGAAATTACGTTGGTACACATTAGTGTATATAACATCTCCAGAAAAACATTTTAACTCAAGTGGACTGTGTATCCTTAGAAAGAAGAATACATATCTCAGTATGCTGTGATAAACTGTTCAATAAAATAAATTAATAATGAAACCCTTCTTTTCAGTCCAGGCTGCTATTTTGCCATAGATTTTATTGGTCTGAATTCTTGGCAGAGAAATTGTCCCACAGGCCACATAAAGGGCACATGATATAATTCAGCGTAGTGTAACTATAAATGACCAGAATAGAGTCCGAAAGGTCTGCTAAATTCAATATCTTATTTATGTTTTATGCAGAGGTGAGGAGACTTCAGAAGTGATCCAGGCAGAATGTTGGGTTCACACTTACAGCTGGAACTGTCCAGGTGAGAGAGGATATGTGGAGCAGAAGCATTTTCCAGCAATTAATGCACTCAATGCAATTATTTCAATGGAAAAATATTTATTTAAAAACATTCTTCATGTAGTCATATGTGCTAGACAATTGTAGCTATAGATGTTATCCATTTTCTTTTAATAAGTAAGTATATTTTTCATTCATTATAAAATTGAGGGGAAGGTCAAGACTACTGAAAGAGAGGCTAATGAGCAGGAGCTATCGTGTAAATGATCTGACTCTGCTGGACTTGGTTAACAGGTTCTCTCCCCATTCTTCAATGCCATAGATTTCAGAGCATGCTCTGTATATTGCTTACAAGTGTATATAGACATATGCAGAATATGTACACGTAGCTTGTACGATACATAATTTGAACAGTTCTAGTTTATCACAACTACTGATCAGAGAAAAAAAAAAAGAAAAAAGAAAAAAAGAGAAAAAAGAAAAAAAATTTATATTTTCTGAAAACCAAAAGTTTTTTAGGCCTCACATTACTTTAGCTGCATACATAAATACATACATACATACATACATACATACAACATACACACACATATGTGTATATAGAGAATGCTGATTGGGACAAACAGTTAAATAAAACAGGGAACACAGAGTTTTCTGGAAAGTGCCTCTTTCCTAATTTTAAACAGCTCTGGAGAACTTGTAGAAGATCTCATCTGACCAGTACTGATTCTTATTTCTCAACATTTTACAGAAAGAAAATTTTTAACCCTTTGAAAAATATTTATATTCTAGAAAGGAAAATAGAAGTTCAGAAATAGAAGTTGGTTATTAAAAATGGTTTAAAAAAAAAACAAAAAACTTTAAATTATTTCTTTCCTAAGGCAAATATGTCTCTGTGTGAAAAAAAAACTATAAAATGTGATTTCTTGTAGAAAGAAATCTGTACTTAACAGTAAACTACTAAATATACACTTAAATTTTCAAAATGGTGTACCTAAACAGCAGAATATGGGGTTTAGAATAACTTATTCATCAGTGCTTCAACTAAAGAATAATTGGATTATTTTAATATTAAAAAATGTAGTAAGCTTGACAAATAACAAGTTTTTCGAAAAGCAGGAAAAACACTTCAACACTGTCTCCTTGTGAAACTGGTTTGGATGGAAATTTTCCAATGTTATTCTGAAAAATGATATTTTATTGGTAGTCACTACAGAGCGATTACACACTACTGATCATTTTAATTTTTTACACTATATTAATTTATGTATTTTAGCAATTCATTTTATTATTCTTTGCTTCTTTCCCTGTACTTGAAGATGTAAGTTGTCAAGATTTGTAAAACTTAGTTGATGGAGACTGAAACTACAAAACTTGGATCATTTCTGAGCAACATATAAAATTTAATGTAAGTAGAGAGGGTAGACAGTTGTTTTTTGCTTTGTCTTTCTTTTTTTTTTTATATTTTTNTCATCCATATGATTTGTCCAGAGATTACTTGTAGAAGTGTATTTGTGCAAACACGATCCATTCTCGCTGCTCTACAACACTGTTGGTCAACATACTTTTTTTTTTTATATTTTTCTTGTTTGCTCTATCTTTCTGAACTATGTACTCCAATGTTATCATAAACATTTCTTTACTGTAACAACTCCTTAACTCCCATTCACCAATAAGACTAAGAGATGTACATAATCTTTATTTTCCTTTGATGATGATATTTTACCTGATAAACTTCATTTATTTAAATATATTTAAAACTCCTGTGATTTCTCAGTGCCTTCTGGGTCTGCAAACAGTACGACACAGAATGATTCATTCTACTTATTCTTCTTAATTCCTTTTTTTTTGCAGATATTTCAGTGAAGATTCACAAGTTGAGAATGTTAGTGGTCAGTGGATCATCATGCTGATTTTGAACCCTTGCCTTAGGAGGCTGACAAACAGATGGTTAATTAATTTTGACAGACATTTGTACATTTCCTTTTTCTTAAATCAGTGATGAAGAACTAAGAGAATACTATTCAAATTTTGGCAATAAACATACTTAACAGGGTTTAAAATGGCATTTAATGTATGTCTAAGTAGATCTCTAAATTAATTTAACAACCAAATGGCTATTTATGCTTTAGATAAAAGAAAACTGCTGTACTGAGTAATGGCCTTTGAAAGGAAAGTAATGTGGGTCAATAGAAAATTCTCTGTATTAGTTAACAATTTATATTTTATTTTAACTTATACATTTTGAGGGTGGATTATTTATGGTGTGTTTCTCTGTCCAGAAATAGAAGAAGAAAAAAATACTACTGTGTAGACTTCACAGGAAGAAATTTTGCACTGCTGATTATATTTCTAGCAGGAAAAAAAAATGCACAAATCTTTTCAGGAGTCTCATTTCATTAAATATGTCATTAAAATACAAAAATTAAAAACCCCACAATTTTGTGGATAGATTCATGCAGCTGGGGATGACACTAACACTTGCTCTGTGTAAATGCTCTGTAAGGATTATATTGTCTTGGTTTTGGTGATTACAATATTTTTTTAATGCATGCTATCCAGAAGGATAGCAGAAATAAGAGATCAGAAAACTAATAATAGATAATCAATTAACAAAGAAAAAAATTACCAATTTCATATGTCTAAATAATATACAGATGTAATTCTATTTATCTAGCTTTATCCATTTGGAAATTAGTTATATATAAAAGCTCACTTAATGTTAGCTATTTAGAAAAGAGGCATCTAAGTCAGAACTAGGTGATAGTTTTTCTGTATAGTCAGTAGAAATCTTGCCAAAACGGTCAGTTAAGTAACTAGTCTTACCTTAAGGTAGAAACCTAAATTTTTTCAGATAAATTGTACACTAAACTATTAAGAGGTAGAGATTTCTGTCTAGTGAGTTTAAAGAAAAGCCTTAAACGATGTTTGAGTTCTGAGTGTAGACTATTAGCCACAGCAGGGGGAGTTTGTTTACAGAACAGACAGAAATATCCCACCAGTTCCACAGCAAATGCTAATACAGGCAGAAAACAAATTAGCTGATGTACTAGAAAAGAATATACCAGAAAAGAGAATATACTAATTAGCACATGATTTGGTATACACTTGAATGACAGTTCTGGTAGCATGCAAACATTTTGCTTGAATAGCAAAAAAAATAAAAATAAAAAAATAACACCATCATCATTACAGCAGATTCAGAGAAGATACCAATGGTTCACCTTTCAAGCGTTCCTTCGTTTGGCTTTGTATCACTTTGTTAGGGTGCTATTTATAAACATCCACAGAGAGCACTCTTGTCACAATTGTTAGAGAAGTATTACATATTAGGTGCCTCTCTTATTATGCTATGCAGCTTTCATAATTGCATCTGAAAATATGGTAACTATGGTTGCAAACAGCTGGTTAAATATTCCTTTACTTGTTATCTCCTGTTAAATTTATTCCAAGTTCATAAAGACTAGTAAATTTCTTTGTATACTTTTGCTGTCTTTGTTCAACCTCACATCTCTGCATCCTGAGTACCAGAAAGCAGGAACAACAACATGCCTTCACACACCTCTATACATGGTCATTTACACTGTCTCATGTAGGCCAGATAGCTACACATTTCCCTGTCCTTTCCCCTACTGTCCTTTAAGTACAAACACTAAGTTTTCTTCACCTTAGTACCTACACTAGGAAAATCACAATGAAAAGATCAGTTTTACTTTTGTTTATTGTGAAAAACAAAGTAGGCTGATAATGTACCCTGGATGATACTTTCTTTCATGTCATTTGATATTAAAAAAAAATTGATAGATTTATGTATGGTAGTGTGTTTGAAAGGAAGTTATTATGAAAATTACACTGGTAAAACATAAGAAGAGTAGAAAAGAACAGGTAATAGAATGTCTGTAAAGTATCAGTGAATCTTAATGCAGTAAGATAAAGGATTTTGCAAATATTGTGAAGGGATCTGATGATAGTGGAACAGTAATATTCCTGCCTCCTATACTTAGAAGTACAGTTTTCCCTATGGGGGATTGCAGCATTGCAATCTACAGTAGTCCTCAAACAGGTAGGTGCAAGCTTCTTTGAAGCAGGGTAAGATAAAGTATGCCATTAGCATTAGGGCTTCAGTATGAAGTGATAAGCAGGTGGGAAGACATTGTCAACAAATTATAAGGAAAACAGAGCTGAGCTGGAGGAGGTCTATTCTACTGTGCCCAGGTAAAGGGAGCAACTAAACATTCTTTGCTGTTTTGTGTCACAAAGGATATGTCCTACCAGTGTAAGAAAACTAGAAGTCACAAACAAAGAAGAGAAAAGCTGCATCCAAAGTTTGTGTGGACGAAGAGCAGAAAGTGAATTTTTAAGAGGTAACAAAATTCGCACTGAAAGCCCACAGGAAGCACAATATCTGATTACACTTGCAAACAACTAACAGTGATGTTTATTCAGAGTGCAGCCTGCAACAGTAAGGTGACGTCACAACAAATATTCCTGAGCGTGCTGAACCTCCTCTTTGCTGTCTGCAGTTGGTTTCAGGAACATGTGGAAAAACAAGCAGCGAGCTGAGATGCTAAAGCTGTCTTTATCTGTGATGTCCGAATGTTCAGTTTATGCATATTTTAAAACGTTTGGTCAAAATATCAAGCTCAGCAGTACTTCTCAGCCATATGTGAGTTGTCATGAAACTGGAAATATGGATGCTCTGCTGTGTCCTTTGCAATGGCAATTTTACTCTGCTGCTTTTTATGTCATCCCTGCCAGCTCACATATTCTTGCTGCAGGGCATCACTTGTGTTCTGTAGCTTCAGAAACGCTAGCTAAAATCCTGCCCTGAGGAAAGCAAAAGGACTTTTGGTTTTAGTGGCTTTGAGTAAATTGGCTGACCAAGGAATGTTTTTTCATCCCCAGGTGGAGCTCTGTGTGCTGGCTACATGCTGAACCTTTGTCCCAGCGAGGGCGGGCCAGAACTGCTATCAGCCTTTCCTTTCTTTTGCCTTGTTATTTTAGAAATAAATTTTATATGTGGAGGCCAGTAAGGAGCTCCTGCATTTGACAGTCGTGGTCTCTTATTCTGTGCTTGATCTGGATGTGATCACTGAGGTTAAACATTTGCCATGGAATTAAATTATTTTAACAGTCTTGTGTTTGTGGCTCCAGTGTGCATGCTTTGCCAGATTATGTGAGTATTTGCTATGAAATTTCTCAGTTACTTTTAAATTCATAAATTGAAAGCAATGGTTAGTTATTAAAAAGAAAGTCCTCTGGTTTTCTTTCTAGAAAAGGATGCGAAAAACTGAAACAAAATAATTTAGCTTTCTTCCATTTAATGGCATCAGAAACTCATTCACTTCTGAGATGATGCTTATCCACCCCTTTTACATCTGTGTCAATATGCACCTTCCTTGATTAAACACATGACAGAAGCACTGCATATTCCTTCAGCAGAAAGACCTAGACTGTACTAAGAGTAAGCCAGAATTAAAAGATAGACGGGTAAGTTTTAAATAAGATTTTCAGACTTACAAGCCTGAAGGGGAATGAGAAAAGTCAAAACAGAGCTTTTGAAATTATGTAAAGACAGTGATGTAAACATATTTTTCACATCTTTTACAAGGTGCAGGACTGAAAAGTACACAATTCTATTGTCACTATAATGCTTTGGCCCAGCAGAACCAGCCCAATATAGAATTTTAGTTTCCCAAGGTAAGTGGCCTAGAAAAACTAAGCTTTGGAATCAGGAGAAGGAAAGTTCACTTACTAGAGGACAGAAAACATGCGTACTTAGATCCACCTGGAAAATATTGAAAATGTTGTCCCGAACATATCAACATATGTGCTCAGTATATTTTCAAAAAGGACAGGGGGAATTAAGAGATAATTTGCTAATGCAAAAGTTGTAAAAGATTCTAAAAATTTTTAATGCAGAAGTTGTAAAATATTCTAAACATTTTCCTCTTATTGTGAATAGATCATTTTGCTGCATTATATTCCATGATTATCATTATTTATTGTTTTCACTCAGGAAAGCTAAACATATTGGAACAGATTCCTCCTGTCGCGTTTGGCTCCATCAAATTGTTGGACTGGTCTGAAAAAAACTGGAAGCTGGCCGCTGTTGCCCATTCAAAATTTCCCCTGAGGTGAGAAGAAAGGAAAAACTAGGGAAAGACAATGTAGATACTTTTTCTGTTCTAAATTTTCATGTCAGCTTATTGGTTATGATAGAAGTAATGAAAGACTTTCCTGCTCTCTCTTGCACCATGAGTGAACCCACAGCTTACGAGCTAAGGAGCTATCTCTTGAGGGCTCCGCTGGGTCCCTGATAGGTTTCTTCATTCATTCACTATCTCATGAGGATCAAATGTCATATTATATATGAAAGAGTAAAATTGTAATATTAAATTAGGATGTGTACAAAGCGATGGGGAAAACTGTAAGTTAATTATTTTAACCCTGACCATCTCTAGGCTTATGTGGTTTTAGTTTAATAAGTGTAGGATATTTCTGAAATCAAAGAGATCACATGAATTTAAACTAGCGAGACTTATATCAAGTTGATACATACTGCATGAGAGCCAGGAAAAAAAAAAAGTAGAATGTTGACAGAGTTGTGGCTGTCAATGTAAAGGTCCTTTTAAAAATGTCTTTGTAGATTTTTAAAGAATTGTATTAGACTACAGATAGAATTATTAAAATATGGATGCAACAAAAAATGAAACCAGTGTCAATTCCCAGATATCTAATCAATTTCTTATTTGCACGTGTTTGCCTTTAGATAAGAAGAAAGTTCTTACATAATTACTATCTCTAATAATCTGGCAGAAGTAAAGGTTGGTCATTCATCATAGACAATAACATTCTAAAGACAGGCATTGTCAAATTTTCATTGTGTTTCAGGGAAATTTTCCCTGGAATTATGGCAGAAATGTAAATATTGAGTAAATGATAAGCAAAAATATCAGTAGCTTTTCCTTCTCTGCATCTCTAACACACAGAAGTGCTTGGCTATTATGAGCAGGCCAAGAGGTGAGCACTCTTCAGTGTCATGGGAAGAGGAATTTTGCAAGCATATAAATTGAATTTTTAATAAAACATTTGGTGAGATTGGCAAGTCATCTCCCTCTGGAGGAAATACAAAAGCTCTTGTTTAGTTTCGACTTTCAGTGTTCTGATTTTCTTTCACAAACTACTACTTAAGCTTTCACAGATCCAGAAGGTTAGAGTTTCACTGCAGTATGACCTCAGATGAATACTTCAGCAAGTAATTGTCTATGAAGTCATGTAATGTAAACTTCTTGTTGATATATGTGTCAACTGATCATATCCTTCTCAGGTTCTAATTTCAAACCTAGTTTTTTTTTGTTTTTTTTTTTTTTTTAAAAAAAGAAAGAAGTCTTTAATTTATTCTGTTTCACTGTTTCATTAATTATTTGAACCATACATGCTCCCTTAAAATTATTATTTTGAATCAAAGTAAGGGAAAAGCGCTCAGTTTCTCCACTCCTTATCAGGCAAATGAAAACTGTGACTGCTCAGTGGCATGCCAGCTCTGCTCCAGTGTGTACCTCAGATACTGAATAAGCAAGAGTAGCATCACACAAGCCTTCCAAGTCTTGAGCTGCATGATTACCAATACCTTATAAAGCTTAATTTATATGTCGTCTTAGACAATCAGAGCTCAGTTAAAAATCTGTGCCAGACTGGTGAGAAATGAATAAACCTGACGCAAAACCTATTTCAAGTGGGTATATTCAATACTAAATGTCACATTTTACTGGTTGACACACATTTATCACTTCATTTCACAGTACAGTAAACAACTCATAAGTCACTGGCTAATTTGATTGACGGTAGCCTTGGGCATTCTTAAGCAATCATGTAGTGTACTGCACTAAGTCAGACTTTTAGGGTAATTAACTTCAACGATACAAAAAAAAGATCCTATAGTCTGCTTAAAAGGAAAGGAAAGGGGGAAATCAAAAATGCGAGAACAATAAATCATAGAAATTTCTCATTTGAGTAAGTAACAGCTTTAATAGCTTTCTCTAAGTACTGAGTGCACTCAATTGAACATCTGCTTTCCAGCTGTGTATATTGATATATTACTAGGGTTTTATTCTCTTCTACTTTAAATATATCCGTAAGTTCTTAAGGGCTCCACTACCTGACTTTCTGACAATGCCTTGATTGTGAAAGATATAAAAATGTCAAAAATTCTGTAGGCCATTTTATGCCCAGGATATTATTTTTCAATTGAATCCAAAGACAGATGTCTACGAACAATTAAACCATTCTCCAGTCACACCTTGTTCCAGCTGGGATCACAGAATTAAAAGGAAATAAGCCATCATGATTCACTTATGGCTGGAGTACCTAGTGTTTCCTGTACTGCTGATAGATTCTTATTAAACAATTCTGTCAATGGAAAATGAATATTGTCCGCTGCTTGAACTTCTAAAGTTAGTTCTTTGATACTAAATTTGATTTTCTTCTCTTATTATAATTCATACACTTAGTGACCAGCTTCAGAAATTCCCATTAGATGGAGATTATGTTATCTAAAGCTTACTAAATCCCACATCAGGTCTCAGGGAGTTTAACTGAAGTAGAACACTGAAAAAGATCTGTAGTAAAGAGGGGAACTTGTTAATCAAAAAAATATAGGCCAGTGTCCCTTCCATTAAGGAAAATGCTTACTTCTTTTCCCTTACTTTAATATAAGGTTATCATTTTCAACTCCCTTTGTCATTGTTTGTTGCTTTGCAATCACAGAACACAGTCATATCTTTAAAAGGGACCATATAACAGGCATTTGAACCAAAATATCATCAGTGAGTTTATATTTTAGTGATGCACAACAGCTATATTCTTGTTCATGTGGGAAACATTTGATTGCCAGACTGTATCCAGAAATGTTGTTAATAAAATATTTCAGCATTTTGTATATAGACAGCTTATGATCTTAGGTTGTATATTCTGAAATAAATATACATTCTCACCATTTTCCCTAGACACAATACAGAAGACACAAGCAGCCTTTGTTTCAAAAAGTTAATACAAGGAGAAATCTACAGATTGATTTGTTTAATTTTATTGAATGGCACCAAGGAAACATGATTATGTCTTTCCAAAACATTAGTGATTAAGAGGATACATACATTAAAGTGTATAAGTTAAATCTATCTTAGTCTTGATAACATTTTCAGAAAAGACTGACATATATATAGGCCACTCTGAAAATAATGCCTCCTACTTATTTCCATAGAAACTACAACAGATACAACGAGCACAATAACACTATTTGACAGATTCCCAGCTACAGAGTACTATTTTTCAACAGTCACCACCATTAGCAAAGCATTTTCACAAGCAATAAACAAGAGCGTACATGTCACACTCCTAAAAATCTGCACCAGCAGAGGTGACCGCTTGACCACTGTCACTGTTACCGCTACTGAAATGCACCATTCACCACCTCACTGTGTTCATATAAACTGTTTGGTCTCCATAAACATTCAGAAAGCACTGATGAATGTCAGTGGGTGCCTTTTTTTAATACATGGAGGAATGATACGACACAGCTTTGCTTCATCTGAACTTCCATGTTAGACATCATTTTGTTAGACTGCCCCTCTGCTGTCATCCGTCACATGGCAACCAGATATAATGGAATACGGTCAGGAAGTTTCACCCTCTACTGCTATATCACCAACATCTACTTCTGACATCATGGGCCAACATAAAAAAAATAGGAGGCATTACTTTTGGAGAAGCCATCTTAGTTTTCAGAAAGGGCTCAAAATGTCTCCAAGTGAAACAATTTTGCAACTTATAAGAAAGTGAATAATATTTCAATTCCAAAAGAGAAAAAAAAAATGAAATATTAACAATGACACATCAGAACAAAAGTCTTATTTTCTTGTTGCTTTTTTAAAAATGATCACACCTCATCTCTTCAATAGACTTGTGCTTTACTAATTTCTGATGGAGTTATTGAAAATACTTTTTTCAGCAGGATGGAAAAAAGTGATGGGACTCATCTGAAATTTACAAAATTTTTTGAGTTGTCCAGTGAGCTGCTGTGAAGCTCCTTTTTACTATGAAAATTTCAATCTAGTGAGAAGTCATCTCCCTTAAAACTTTGAGATTCTCAAAGCATCAAAGGAGATGACTGAAAGATAAATTCAAAAGGCAGAAAGTTGACACAACTGACTTACATGACTTCTCTGCATTTCAGAGTGCTATTCCAAGCCTATATTAGGTGCAGTGGTGTACAATACACATTTCTTGCTGTATGGGAACTGTTGAGTCATGGCCTGAACCACTGATTGATCACCTGAGGTAACGACTGGGTCAGCCATGGGAGCACAGGTGAAGGCAATTCACCTGTGTGACCAGAAGGGGTGGAGCCTGGCTCCACTCCTCCTAGACTAGCCCCCATTCAAGGGCTGATTAGCACTGGGGGAGGGTCTCTTTCTGGAGATCTCTTCTTTTTGTCGTTTTCCACTGTGAGCCTAGATCCTCAGGTATGGGTGGGCATTTCTTCTTTGATTGTCTCTTTTCCACCACGATAATCTTTCCAACTATAACACCTGTAAAGTACCATCTTAACCATGCTACTCTTCCAACTGTACATTTGTTGACTGTACACTTGCATATGTCTATGTCCACTTGAAAAAAAAAAAATCCAAGATCAGCTTCTGCTCAGAAGCCCTAGACAAACAAATCCTTTAAGCATGTGCTTAAATTCAGCAGAGGAATAATATCTACAACATTAGTGAAAATCCCCACATGTTTAAGTGATTTAAATGTTCACAGGTTCATGGAAGTTTTATTTAGGATTTGTTCTGTTGTAACAGCGAGTACTGACATGACTTACTTTCTTTACCATCTGCCCACTGTTTATAGTAGAGAAGAGATTTGAAGGGCTAGGGAACTATTCTGTTTTTTCTTTTTAAAAGCACCTTACCAATTGACATGCAGAACAAAGAACTGCTGAACACACCAGCCTTGCTTCACGCTCAAAGTTAAAACAGAAAACTTGGCCTAGGTGTAAGTTTATGCAGCAACAGTTTACTATTCCACACTTACATATATATANCTTATACATATATATATATATATATATATATATATATATATATATTTGTTTTGTTTTCATCTAACAAACCTTGGATACACAGGATCAAGTATATTTAAAAAATCAATAAGTAGTGTAAACACATTAATTGACTAAATTTATGAGAAAAAATGGTCTGACATCTGTATAATGGAGGAAGATGTTGAAATAGCACTTCAACGAAAAATTGATTTTATATACAATTACAATAATCTTTTCCATAGAGGTTATTAAAAAAACTAGCATGTGTGCACACACATACACAACTCAAAACAGACATATTCCTGATTCAGAAAGTTAAAATCTCCTTCATAAAAAGAAAAAGAAGAAAGGAAAAAATGTTCTTTGTATTTACAATAGTTACAAGCTTTCTGTTAATTTAAACTGTTAAGTTTAACTGTTAAGTTAAAGATTTTGTAGGAAAACCCTTTTAGAACAAAATCTTTTCATTTTTTTCTACTTATCTTTCCCCATCTGGATGCATGTAGGAGCAAGCTGTTTAACATTCATATTACTATAATGTTCACAGAATCATTGAATCATAGAATCCTTAGAATTGGAAGGGACCTCTGAAGGCCATCTAGTCCAGCTCCCCTGCAATGAACACGGACACCACAGCTAGATCAGGTTGCCCAAGGCCTTATCCAGCCTCGCCTTGAAAGTCTCCAGAGATGGGAGACTTTTTCATAAAACAGACAAATTCAAATGAAGATCATTCTCATCATACTAGTTACTTCCATATACAAATCTTTGCATTTATCACGATATGTGTACGGAAGTGGTATTTAGATAGAGAAAAAATAAGCAAACCATCCACCACCACATGGTGGTGGATGCTTCAGCTCCAGCAATTTACCTGCAGTCAAGGCTTGAGAGATTATATCTGGATACTCAACTGTTTAAAAAGTTGTTTTTTGTTGTCCACTAAACATGGAAAAAAAAAAACAGACTGATGTAGAATAGGATGATTTTTATGCAACTTCTAATTCTTTTCTTCAGATCTTTTAGGCATGGTGAAAACTCAGAGATGTATTTTGTTCAGTACATTGCATTATCTTTCAGTCTTCTTTTTTTAATTATCTCAAAAAATAAAATGCGAACTATACTAAAAAATCAAGAGTTTTTGAGACTTACGTATACTAAAATTTCTGTAATGTGTCTAGGATCTTCTGTTTCTAAGGTCATATAGATTACATTGTGTTTTATACAGCATTATTTGAGGCAAAAAGATAGAGCATGTAGATCTGATCCCTAAGTTGCCTAAGATTCATCTGCAATGGAGAATTATTCAACTCATCAAGAAAAATTCCCCCACTGGTTCACTGAGAGCTTAGACATACTTCCCCCCAGCGTTGTCGCTGTATTGGTTGTAACAATGGCAAGGTAGTAAACTTAGTGTCTTCACAAAAGTACTGTGAGAGATTATTTTTTTATGCCACTGCCTCAAAGCTTGCTGAGGAACAAGTCCAGGCAAGTCCTGGGCAAAGGTTGAGAAATCCTTTGTCTGAGGGACACAGATGGACAAGGCCAGGGGCAGAGAGACAGAGATAAGCTGCAGATTAATGGCTGGGAAGCAGTCTTTTGTGTGGGTTTATCTCGAGGGAGATAGATAGCTATCTCAGGGGGTAGTGCACATGACTCTTACCCAATCTCCCAGGAATGCCACGTTGGCAGAAGAAGGATAAAAAAGGGACAAACAACTGTGGTTTTCGGGGTTTTTTGACATGAGAAGCCTCACAACCTGCCTCTCTCCCTCCTGGACTTGCTCTGCGCTCTACCTGCTTGCTGCCTAATGCCAGCCATGCTGCTGCTGCTCTCCCCCGAGGGTTTCTGACAACAGATTCCTCATGAAGAAGAACAAGTAAGGTGTCTGCCATCAGATCCCTCACTATGGAATGCCTGCATGCTGACAGACTCTCCTGGGCCTGCTACCGGAGACCTGCTGCTTCCTCCCGGACTTACCCTGCGGTTTCTTCCTGGACCTACCTGGTACCTGCACCTCCTTGCTGCCTAAGACTGGCCACGCTGCTGCTGCTCTCCCCCTATGCTTTTGCCTCGGACCATTGGAACAGCGTGCAACGGGACTGCTGCTGGATCTTGGTGGTGACTATCCCTGCTTTACACAATTCTTGCTTCTTTCCTATCTTTTCTATTGCCCGCCTTCCCTGCCCCATCACCCTAATTTGTAATAGTGCCCATCCTCCCATTCCCCATCTCCCTGATTAAGATTTGTAATAAACTGGTCAGACCAACATTTGAACCGTTGTTTCTTAATCTCATGCCAGGTATACATATATCAAAGAACCTCCTCTCCCTCCTATAAATTGAAGCGAGACAAGTACCAATACATAGCAGAATCTTGATCTCTTATTTTGCAAATTCTCTGTCTTGTAGTACAGGAACCCATGAGATAAGGTGTTATGCTGGACCTTGTTCTCACCAACCAGGAAGGGCTGGTGAATAATGTGAAGCTCAAGGGCAGCCTTGGCTGTAGTGACCATGAAATGTTGGAGTTCAAAATCCTTAGGGTGTCAAAGAGGCTATGCAGCAAGCTTGTTACTCTAGACTTCAGGAGAGCAGACTCTGACCTCTTCAGGCAACTGCTTAGCAGGGTGATAAAGGGATAAAGCTCTAGAGGGAAGATGGGCCCAAGAAAGCAGGTCAGTATTCAAGGACCATCTCCTCCAATCCCAGAAGCAGTGCATCCCAAGAAAAATGAAGGCAGGCAAGAGTGCCAGAAGGCCTCTGTGGATCAACACAGAGCTCCTGGACTTACTTAAGCTCAAAAAGAAGGTCTACAGGGAGTGGAAGCAAGAACAGGCTTCCTGGGAGGACTACAGAGAAGTTGTCTAAGCAGCCAGGGATCAGGTTAGTTAAGCTAAAACCCAGATAGAATTAAATCTAGCCAGGGACATAATGGGGAACAAGAAGAAATTCTACAGGTATATCAGTGATAAAAAGGTGAGGGAAGATGTGAGCCCTCTCCGGAAGGAAACTGGAGATCTGGTCACGAAGGATATGGAAAAGCTAAGGTGCTCAATGACTCCTTTGGAAAATAAAGACAAGGTGATTGGTGGTAACCAATGTGGCTTCACTAAGGGCAAGTCATGCCTGACAAACCTGGTGGCCTTATTATAATGGAATTACAGTGTCAGTGGATAAAGTAAGAGCAACTGACCTCATCTACCTGGACTTGTGCAAAGCATTTGACGCTGTCCTGCATGACATCCTGGTCACCAAAGTGGAGAAAAATGGATTTGATGAATGGACTACTTGCTGGATAAGGAATTGACTGGATGGTCACAATCAGAGAGTTGCGGTCAATGGCTTAGTGTCCAAATGGAGACAGTGATGAGTGGTGTTCCTCAGGGATCAGTGTTGGAACTGGTGTTATTTAACATCTTCATAGGTGACATGGACAGTGGGATCGAGTATACTCAGCAAGTTTGCAGATGACACCAAGCTGAGTGGTGCAGTTGGTATGCTAGAGGGAAGGGATGCTATTCAGAGGGACTTGGTCAGGCTTGAGAGCTGGGCCCGTGCCACCCTTATGAAGTTCCACAAGACCAAGTGCAAGGTCCTGCATCTGGATTGGGGCAATCCCAAGCGCATATACAGGCTGGGCGGAGAATGGCTTGAGAGTAGCCCTGAGGAGAATGATTTGGGAGGGTCAGTTGATGAAAGGTTCAACATGAGCCATCAATATGCACTTGCCACCCAGAAGGCAACTGTATGTTGGGTTGCATCTAGAGAAGTGTGACCAGCAGGTCGAGGGAACTGATTCTGCCTCTCTTCGTGCTCAAACTATGAAGCCAAATACTACCTGGACTAATTACTTCATTTAATAATCATAGAATTAAATGGCTTAGTGATCACAGGTAACTTAAAATACTTTTGATACTTGAAGATGCCTCACAGATCTTATCATAACAGGTAGGATATTCAGGTGAGAAATATGGAACGAAAAAGTCTCAGCATTGTTTGGGAGCTTGGTGAACTATGAACAGAACTGCGAACCATGGTTGATCCTTGCCCTCAGGGTCTTTTTTTATTCATTGATATAAGTTACATTTCCTTCCAGACTTGTAAACATCCCTTTCATTTGGAATTATCATGAATTGCCTGAAGCAATAAAAACTCTCATTTGGGGTATTTTTAAGTAAAGGGGATCTATAGCTCTCCTGTTAAAATCTGTTATGGTTTGTGAGGGAAAAGGTTGAAGAATACAGCTAGATTTAGCTCCTTCTGTCTCTCCAAACAATTATCCTATGAAGTTGCTTAGCACTTGTTGCCCTTATTTGAACATTCTTTATATTAAATTACCTCTTTTGATTATGAGAACAAAATACTGTAAATGCAGGTACAGAATAAGTTTTTCCCTTCAGCCATGTTTTTTTCCTTTGTCTCAAATAACATTTTCTGTTTTGGCACTGGCATCATACATAGAGTTACTACTTTGTCTGCCTTCTGATATCTGTCCTTAAACTTATTTTTGGTTTATATTTATAATTTGCATTTGTTTTCTTTTTTATAATATATGTGTTCAGATATAAAAGAGATACTCTGAAGGAAGGCCTCTGAAACCTTATGGAGTAACACTAGAACACAGGAGGTTTTTATATCCTAGTGAAACACAAGACAAATCTGCATTCTTCCTTTCTTTCTAAGAATCAAACTACACTGATATTCAGGCATTATTAGATAGCACTTATTTTGCTAGGGGTTTTTTAGTTAAAGAAAGTAGGTGCATTCTAGTTACATCAAAATGGAAATTGATTTTATTATAACTGTTACGTTTCTGATAAATTAAGTGATATGTTCATTAACTGTAGAGGTTTCTATAGCTCAGGCGTCCATACTTTTTCATACGTTGGAAATAAGAAGCAAATCTTTTTTCTGTACCACTTTTTTGTTTATACTGGTGAGAATTAATTAAAGCAGGGTTTGTATAAATTTTTTGTTTCTTTTGCAAACAAGACAGAAAGTGGGACTAAGTGGAGGAACACAAATTAAAAAGGAACATGGACATGAACAGTTAAATTTTCTCCCCATTATTTCTGCAATTAAGGAAATAAGAGGAAAGAGATTTAAAACTAGAAACAAAAAAAATTAATGAAATGCTATACTACATTTTCTGTCTACTCTTTTTAATTGAGTGTATTTGTCTCCAGTAGTTCTTTAGTTCTATATAAAACAGAGTATTATAGGGTATTATAAAAGAAGCAGTATAACAATTTGTCAGCAAATCTAGTGTTTGCTGCATATCAGATCATGCTGGATAATTATCTCAGAGCAGTCGATAAAGAATTTTAGGAGAAACTTTGAGCCTCCCCACTTTCATTCTCTGAAGTTCTAAGATAGGAAATTGGTAAACATTTCTACTGTATTATTCAAAGGAAGTGCAATTCCATGTAGTAGATCATCCTGGAAGCTATGCTAAGGCATGTGGAAGAGAGGGGGATGATATTGGATAACCAGCATGGCTTCACCAAGAGCAGGTCCTGCCTGGTCAACTTTGTGGCTTTCTATGATGGCATAACTGTGTCAGTGGACAGGGGAAAAGTCATTGATGGCATCTATCTGTACTTAAGTAAGGCCTTTGACACGGTCCCCCTTAACCTCTGTCTAAATTGAGAAGATATGGATTTGAGGGGTACACTATTTGATGGACAAGGAAGTGATTGCAAGATTGTACCCAGAGAGTGGTGATCAATGGCTCAGTGTCGACTGAGCCATCTCCATGGATGGAGACCAGTGGTGAGTGCTGTCCTTCAGGGGTCAGTACTAAGATTGGTACTCTTTAACATCTTCATCAGTGACATTAACTGTGGGATCAAGTGCATCCTCAGCAAGTTTGTGGATGACACCAAGATGTGTGGTGCAGTCAACACACCCAAAGAACAGGATGCCATCCAGAGAGACCTAGACAGGCTTGAGTAGTGGACCCATGTGAACCTCATGAGGTTCAACAAATTCAGTTGCAAGGTCTTGCATCTGGGTAGTGACAACACCCACTATCAGTAAAAGCTTGGGGATGTAAGGATGGAGAACAGCCCAGTTGAAAAGGGCTTGATGGTACTGGTAGATGGCAAGCTGAACATGAGCAAGCAGTGTGCCCTCTCAGCCCAGAAGGTCAACCATATCCTGGGCTGCATCCAAAGAAGTATGGTCATCAGGTCAAGGTAGGTGATCCTGCCCCTCTGCTCTGCACTTGTGAGACCTCGCCTGGAGTACTCCATCCAGATGTGGAGTCCTCAGTACAGGAGTGATGTGGACCTGTTGGAGTACATCCTGAAGACAGCCACAAAAATGATCCAAGGGATGGAACACCTCCCCTGTGAGGACAGTGTGAGAGAGCTGGTGTTGTTCAGCCTGAAGATAAGAACGCTCAGGGGAGACTATAACAGCATTTCAGTATCTAAAGAGGGGCTATAATAAAGGAGGGGGATAGACACTTTAGCAGGGTCTATTGTGATGTTACAAGGGGAAATGGTTTCAAACTGAAAGAGGGGAGATTTAGATTGGATATAAATAACTTTTTCACAATAAGAGTGGTGAGGTGCTGGAAGAGGATGCCCAGAGAGGTGGTGGATGCCTTGTCCTTCAGGACATTTAAGGTCAGTCTGGACCAGGCTCTGAGCAGTATGATCTAGCTGCATATGTCCCTGTTCATTGAAGGGGAGTTGGACTAGATGGCCTTTAAAGGTCCTTTCCAACTCAAATGATTCTATGATTCTGTGAAATCACAATGGAAAACATTCTCTCACAGCTTTTAGCTATTAGAGTAAACAAATTCGGATAATGAAAGAAAACATTCTTTCAAAATTTAGTAGCTTCAAAGTCTAAATGGTTCATCTGCTTAACTTGTGTAATTTTTCTTTTCCTTCGCAAGCCTTCCTAACACAGCTAAAGCGTGGATAAATAAAGTCTGAATGAATACAGAAGGGTTAATTAGCAGCTCAAGAATTTGTTTTGGTTTTGGTCTCACAATACAAATTTCAAAATGGTTTTCATTTCTGTCCCAATTATAGTAAAATTCTAGAAAATCCAGTACTGAATTTTTCATGCTTGTATTTTTTTTTCCAATTTATAAGGTGTTTGTTTACAAATACTAGCTGTAGGAGCCATTTCAGTTTCTGTTTTTCACCTCTCTGTTCACATACTCAAGACCATTAAAAAAATGCAAGACCTGTATAAACAGGAGTAATTATTTGATGCTAAAGTGGTTAAAGAATAATATCAACAGTTCAGTCTGCAACAGTTATCATCACTTTTCGTTGTCCTATGTAGAATCATTAGAGCCAATGTGACACTCCTTTTTAAACCGTATTATGCTTAAAAGTTAGAGAAAAAACATTTAAACTTTTCTCCTTTGCCATAGCACTCAGCTAAAGGTATGGAGTAAATTAAATATTTCTTTATCTTTTTCCCTGCTAAGTGCCAAAAAAGTGTTTTAATCTTTTTGAACTCTTACGAATACTTTCATAACCCTTACACAATTCACTTCAAATGTGGTAAAAAACTTGCAACAGCGTTAGCTGTGACTTGCCAAGTTTGAGGTCAGTATTCCTTTGCTTGCAATCACCATTCCAAAATAAAAATGTAATTAAGCAGAGTTATATCAGTCTACAAAGTATTTTGATCTACCCTTGTGTGTAATGTGTTATACCTGCACTTTTTGTATATTTTAAAAGGCAGCTGTGACAACATGAAATGTATTTGGTATTTCTAGGTCTACCTAGTTCTTCTTTTATTCTATGAAAACACCTTTCTACTCCTTCTGAGATCATAATTTCTATATTTGACATGCACTATATCACCTGCTATATTATGTAATCACATGGTAGAGTTCCTGAAAACCTTGCCCTCCTTATTAAAGCCCAGAATACCTTCCAGCCATCATTTTGCTAAGTGTTCTCTGCCTGTGGAGTATTGATGACACAATTCAAATCTGCATGCAAGACCCTCACCTTAGGCCAATTACATTCTAGTTGCATGACATTATGGTTTCTTGGGAAAGGAGAAGTAAAACACTCCATATTATGTATGTTAATAGTTTTTGGGAAGTGTTGGGTGGAGAGGTAAGATGCAGAAGATGTCAGCAGTACACACTAAAATTGTGGGGATATTTTCTTTAAATAAAATGTAACGGTGTAAAATCTACAGAATCTATGCATATTGGATGGAAAGCTATGAACACTGGTTAACATAATGACTCTGTGATAAGGATTTTTTTTTTAAGTATTTTATTTCCCTTTACCAATATTTAAGCTTGGAAAACTGTACTGAAATGGAATATATGTTCATATATATATTATTTTCACCTTCTTTTAAACAATTTTATAAAAATAAGTAACTTTGTAGTCATCAAGGAAATACTGGGAAGAAAAATTATAAAGGTAGTTAGACAGATGGCAAATAAAAGCCCTAATACTGGAAGATGAAACAAAGATAAATTGCAAAGAAGGTGATAATTGTTAACAGTAAAGGTCATAAGTGTAATATATCTTTCAAGCAGTTTACTTAACATAATAGACTGCTTATCATCTGAAGTGTTTATATCATTACTAAGGAATTAATAATTATATATATATAGAATTATCTTTCATCTACAGTTAGAATAAACTGAAATAGAGCCCCTTTGCAAAGAGTGTTAGTAGAAAAAGGTTCCATTCCTTTAAACACTTATTCCCAAATATTAACAATCTTTACCTTTGCTATAAACACTAAATATACAAATGTAACAATGTATAAAAGCGATAGAAGGAATAGAAGAGAAAAAATCCAAGGTTTTTAAAAGAAATCACAGTTTTTGTACATCTATCCCTGTGATAATAGCTTCTACTCCTTGTGCTTCATATGAGTTGCTTCTTTGGATGATGAAAGAGAGAAATCTTTATCCCTTCATTATTCTGAAGTCAAAGTCAATATTATTATTTCAAAATGCTTAGTTTAAAAAATTTATTTAATTAATGCTCTAAAAAAGTTGTGAATACTAGTATGTACTATGTTAAAATATGAATAATATTAATAGTAAAATGTTTGTAACAAACATTCTAGAAGATAAAGACACTGTTCTCTGTGTCTTTTCTATTCATTTACTTCAAGATGTTTTGAAGTGAGTGAATTAAGCTTATATTAAGTCCAAAATTTAAAATTTACAGGATTAAGACTTACTGAGTGAGATTTTTTAAAGGAAACATAAGACACTCTTTAGAAACAATAAAGGTGGGTATGAAGAATATATACTGAATTTAAACAGAAGACAATGGAAGAACAACTGATGTCATCTATCTGGACTTCTGTGAGGCCTTTGATATGGTCCCATGTCACATCCAGTCATGATTTGGCCTGGTTCTGTGACTAATTGGGGTGGAGAGACTTGTGCCCCTGGAGAGGGGGAAGGAGGAAAAGGTAAAAGGTAGAGAGATGGACCTGAAAACAAAACAGAGGCAACAAGATAAAAAAACTAAGTTACTAAATATGATAGTGGAATGCGAGATAACACAATATAATACAATATAATTAGAATTGAAGCTAATGAATCAAATAAAATGAGAGAGAGGGTGTACAAAGCCAAACACCTTACCCATGCCTCGCAAGCTGTTTTAATCTTTCCCTTTAAATGGAAAACTGAAATGGAGCAGTGAAAGTCTTCTGGAAGACATAGTTCTTCTCTTCTAAGAACAAGGTACCCTGAACTATCAACAATCCGTGGAACTGGGGCATTAACTCTTTAACTCCCAGTGCACTACATGATGTTATGATGTGGAATATCGATAACAAAAAATTGTAAAACTATGACACATCCTTATCTATAAATTGGAAAGATATGTATTTGAAGGGTGAACTTATTCACTGGAGAAAGTATTGCTTGGATGATTGCAGCCAGAGGGTTGTGGTCAAAGGTTTAAAGTCCAGGTGGAGGCCCCAAGGGTCCATCTAGGGACCTGTGCTCTTCAACATATTTGTCAACAACCTGCATAGTGGGATTGAGCATACCCTCAGCAAGTTTGTTGATGACACCAAGCTGGGTGATGCAGTTGATACAATAGAAGGAAGGGATACCATTCAGAAGGACCTGGACATGCTTGAAAAGTGGACCCACAGTAATCTAATGAGATTCAAAAATGCATCATGAAAAATGGCAGTGCCAGATATGTGGACAGATTTGAGAGCAGCTTTGTGGAGAAGGACTTGCAGATTCTGCTGAATGAGAAAATGTATTTGAGCCAGAAGCGTGCCCTTGCATCCCCCTGTTATGAAGAAAGGTTGAGAGAGCTGGGCTTGTTCAGCTTGGAGAAGACAAGGCTCCAGGGAGACTTCGTTCTGGCCCTCCAGTACTTGAGAGGAGTTTATAATCAGGAGGGAGACCAACTTTTCACACAGTCTGATAGTGATAGGACAAGGGAAAATGGTTTTAAACTAAAACGGGTGAGATTTAGGTTAGAGGTTAGGAAGAAATTTTTTCTCAGAGGGTGGTGAGCCACTGGCACAGGCTGCCCAGAGAGATGCCCCATCTCTGGAGGTGTTCAACGCTAGTTTGGATGGGGCCCTAGGCAGCCTGATCAAGTGTGTGGTAACCCTCCAGGGGATTGGAATTGAATGATCTTTAAAGTCCCTTTCAACTTAAGCAGTGCTGTGATTCTCACAAGGACTGAACTGAGAGGGAAGATACCTCCCTTGACCCTTGACCTGCTGGAAATGCTCTTTCTTATGTAGTCTAGGATGCCACTTGTATTCGTTGCTGCTTATGTTCAACTTGGGACCGCTATGGCCCCAAGGTGCTCTCTGAAGAGTTGCTTTCCAAATGTCTGATCCCCAGCCTGGCATCATTCTTCCCTAGGGACAGGACCTTACATTCTCTTCTTGAGCTTCCTGAGACTCCTTTTAGATATTTCCAGTCTCTGCAAACCTCAGCCCAACTGTCTGGTGTATCTGATGAAAACAGACAGCAGCTAATTATTTTAAAATATTAGTGATGCTTAATTCACGAGCATAGACATACATAATTGGCTAATAGTTGCATATGGGTGTATTCACATGATCAGAAGCTAGCTCTACGCAGCAACTGAATAGATAAGCTTACTGATTATATCTAATTTTTTTTTTATTCTCTATTCTAAAATATTGATGATACGTGTTTAGTAGCAAAATAAATATCTAATTTAATACTGCTTTAAAATATATACCGCATGGGTACATACCATATATTATGAGAAAAAAGAAAAATGATGTACTTTCTTTTTCATAGCATATTAAAAACAAATCAAGAGAAGATTTTGATGGTTTAATTATTCGAGAGAGATTTTTTTCTTTACCATTTGTTGTCTAAAAAGTGCATTTCTAGTTTAAGTTCATCATGTAGACCTCCTTCTGTTTCTTGTCAAATTAAAAATCAGTCATCTTTAGAGAATAGTTCATCCTTCCTGGAGAGCAGTCTTAACTGAATGCAAGTAATGGATACAAAAGAAATCCGTATTAAATGAAGTTAACAGATACTAGTGATATTACATGCACTCATATTAAGGTTATTGGTTATAATTTCATTTTGAATCTTGTTTCAGAGATAAGAGTTTAAAAAGCAAAATCCTGTGTGTATAATCTGTATTTCTTCAGAATGGAATGAAGTTCAACATTCTTATGATTATAATTATGAACTCTGTACGTTAAATTTTCCCTTTTTTATCACTGGATACTATATTATTCATCAGTTTCCAGTAAAACTTTAGCTTCTCTTGATTGTGGGACAAAAATATTGGTTTCACTGGAATATGTACTGTTATTCTTAAGGTTTTAATTACAATATCAATCAATTTTTTTTTTTTTAATTTTACATATTTTTAATGGATGCTTGAAAGTACTTGCTGCATGATTTGAAGAAAGTTGGTAATATAAACATCAGAAGGGGAACTTAAAGGAGAGTGAGAATTGCTATTAAGATCCTGGGGCATCCTTGTTTGCTACTTGATGATTACCAAAGGTATTTTTAAAGTGAGTACTAGAATGACTGAAATCTTGGAAGTAGAGAAAAAAAAAAACACACAAACAAAAAAACATCCAAAGAGGACAGATAGAGGATAAATAATTGATTTAATTAATTAAGGAAATGGTTTATATCATAATTAATTATTCATCCCTAAAGTACATAAGTTCCTTTATTATAAAATGGATGCTTTACTTGCAATTTTTTTGGTCTTTAGAAATATTATGCATCATACTCCTAATACATTTATTATATAAAAATGTACATAAAGAATGATAAGCCATGCCACCAAACAGAAAGATTCAAAACTAATTCATAAAATCTTGTTTTCTGCAGTATATTTTATTGCTGGACTTTAAGGCTTCACTAGTTTTTCTAAGAATATTCAGAGATAATTCAGTTAACCAAATATTAGCAACTAGAGTCATCATAAGTGCTTGCAAGATAAGCACAAAGTCCTTATGCTTTTATCATTAACATAAATGCATACTTTCCAAAATGCTTTTATAGTCTGTGATAGATGAACATTATAACATATAAAGCATGTATTCATTGTTGAGAATGTTTTCCTACTGATCTGGTTGGTAAGTGAAAATAGTTGACATAAAGTCAGATAAATCACTGTTGAGTGAAACAGAAAATTTCTAACTTAGGAAATACTGAGTAGAAAAACAAGAATGTGCTGAGATGTCAAAATATCCACCAATATTACAGGTGCTGAGTGGGTTATCAGGACAGAGTACTACAGTGAGCATCATTAAAAGCTGAATATCCAATACTGTATGAAGCTCCACGACCCGCTACTGTCCATAGCTTCAAAAAGGAGGTGCTGCAGTGCCATTCTGAAGTAACATTTACTGAGGTTTTATTAGAACTCAATTTATCTGAACATTTTCAAATTCATTTTTCACATAGTTTCAAAAGCAGTTATTTTTTCCACTGATTTTTAGCACCAATCCTTATGCCTCTCTAAAATCCATAATCTGAAAGAGATTGATTTTATTTTTAACTGACATATAATAAAAGCAAAGCTTCTTCCACAGATTGGTTGTCACTTAAAATAGATTGTTGATACTGTCTCATCAAGTGATAATGCAATATATAATTAGTCCTTTTCAAAATTTTATGCCTTTAAATACAAAAATTGTTACACATTAGGCATGCCTTTCAAAAAATATGATGTATCAATGCATGCAAATTACTGTGTCATTGAAAATATTTTCTTAGGAAGCAGAACATCCTATTAATACAGAACCCATCAAAAAGTACTGTGAAACTACCACAGGGTCAATTTTTCAGTTGTATGTAATTATCAGGTAAAATTTGGAAAGAGAACATCAGATACAGTCAGAATGTTAAAAACAGAAAAACAATTTCAATGAAACGACTCAGAATTATTTATGAAACAGAGGAGGCTTATTCTCTGAAAGAAAAAAAAAGACTATGCTATTTATAATGAAGTTTTTTGAAGTGTGTTTCAAGCTGAGTTCAGACTTGTAGTATATAAGAAACCCTTTATGTTCACTCTGTGCAGATACATCCAATTTATAATGGGAAATAAAAATTTGTAGAATATTGAATTTGTTTCTTTCCTATTTTTTAAACGTGGAAGGCGAATTAGGACTTAGTAAGATATTGAACATAAAATTAACTATAAGGGAACAGTGTCCACAACTCATTCAGCTTTTTGAAATCTCTTGTTTCTTGTCTTCTGCTTTCCCAGCAATCAAGGGTTTCATTCAAGCTATTAACTGCATCAGAAGTTTATAAACTCATTATAGAAAAATGCATATTGCAATATTCATAAGAAATTAAATCTTTATACTATTCTATAGTTCATACCTTACAGCTGTATATTAATTTCGTATATTAACAAATAATCATATAAACATGTATATGTATATGCATGTATTTTAATACATATGCATGTACATTTGTACATTTTTCTCCAATATCCTCTAATGTTCAAGCACTGGTATCTATCTCTGACCACGTTTTGCAGCTGACACTTTCTCATAAAAAGAGAAAGTGATCTGGTCCTTAAAGGACAGCTAAAATGAATGACAAATAGGGCCTTCAGCTTGCACATTTTAAGATTCTGACAGTATGACCTCTATTTATGTCACTTCATAATTTTTGTACAATAGTTGTCAGGAAAATAGCAGAAAAATATTGTCGTGGTAATCTCTGGGTCCTGGTTCTGCAATCAGATCTTCATTTTCCTCTCTCTGTGAAGTCCCAGAGATGACTTTTTAGGTCTAGACACAATTCATGTATTTGAAGCAATCCAAAAGTCAATTACCTAGATCAAGCTGTGGATTCTGCATACTGTCTATTGGGGTGGAAAGATTCCACTAAAGTTTAATTCATTTTAACAGCTTTAGAATATGATGAATCTCCACGTACAACTAGTTTAGATATGCAGAACTGCTGTTAGTCTTGGCTATGACACTTTCAAAAGTTAAGTAACGTAAGTCCCATCATACAAGATTGCTTGAGGTAAATCACAGATTGGATATTCGTGATTGAACTTAGAGCTAAATGCGAATCTCCTTTGTTCAACTGACTGGACAGTCCTTTCAATTGCAAGGTAATGTCTATGAATTGCCAGAAGGAAAAAAAAAAAAAGATTTTTACACATGATCTACTACTATTGCAGAAATATGGATGGAGATCACAAAACATTCTCAAAATTTAGAAACTATTGGTGCTAAAGCACTGTGAACTGAATGTTTTGCAGTTTGTTGAGTCACTTGCTTTTTTTTCTCCCACATAGGCTACTAATGTTATAGACAGAGCAGAAAACACATCAGTGATGAAAAAAATCCCCCCACATCTGAAAATAACACATTTGTAATTTAAGGTTTTTTTTTTAAGACAACAAAAAGTTATCTATGTTTTTGTAATTGCTGGGACTGCAGTTAGAATAAAGAAGCCTTCAACCTTAAGATTTCAATCAAGTTTCTGATTTGCAGCTATATAATATGTTATGAACTCATCATTTCTTGTACTGGCCTATGTATAAATATATATAAATACCTTTTTATTCTCTAAGACCTAAAAGCATTCTCTCCTTTTCACTGCATTGACTGAACAAGGAGTCATATATTCCAGTTCCAAACTAAGAATCTTTTAGCTGAAGTCAAAGTTTTTGTCTTCAGCTTTGCACTTGTTCACAAGGTCAAAACTTAAAATAAATAAACAAATAAATAAATAACAAAGCTCTGCATTGCACATGAAGGATGCTTTGGAGATTAGATTGGTCAAGACCGTATATTAAAAAGCTATGCTATGAAGTTACCTAAGAGGCTGTACTGTAAGAAGTGCTGCACAGGGAAACCTGAGAAAACTGTAATTATATTATTTAATCATTTATAACGGCAGCTGTTAAAAAGAGTACATTCAATATGTTAAATTATGCTTGCCTTAAGTGTAACTTCATTCCTGAGTATGCTGTGAGATATCTCTTGTACTTGCCAGCATATGATTTTGGAAGACTTTACAAGAAGAATCCCTGGGGACTTTCTGCATCTGATCTCATGTCACTCAAGACCCTTACTCTTTTCCACTGAATCTTGGAAAGAAATAGCTGTAAGAAAAAGAAAAAGAAAAAGAAAAAGAAAAAGAAAAAGAAAAAGAAAAAGAAAAAGAAAAAGAAAAAAATTACTTAAAAAATAAACATATTGTAAAAAGTGTATGAAGTATTTTGCTTTTAGCTAGAGCACATGTACAGTACATCTCTTTCAGATAATATTAGGTGATTATTTTCAGGCAATGACTGTGTTTTGCTTTCTGAGAGATCAAGACATACTGTCTCTGATGGAACTTATATTTTTGGATGATTATAAATGCCAGTCTTATTTAGAAACGCTATACAACATGCAATCAATATACAACTTTTGTAGACTTTCTGATTCTTTATGTACAGAATTCAGAGGATCTGGCTTTACTAGCAACAGCAGTGAGCCATGTGATGAATATTTACACATTCAGCCCCTCTGGAGTCACCAGTGTTCATATGCATTAAAAACCCTCTAACAGGGCTTAGCATGTCATTTTTCAAACTTGATCTCTGAGCAGTCATACTTGTTAAGGGAGAGGTGATTTTTCCCCACTCCAGAATTCTCCTCCTGCTTGAGAAACACTTATGTATTTAAGTGTGATTCGGTTAGGAATGGCATACTTGTAGGTCAAAGTACAGATTGAAGAGGTTAAAGTATGCATAAATCAGAATGAAATACATTGCTCTGTAGACGGTTCAGTTGGTTAAAACAGCCCACATACCCATTTGTGAACAGCATGTCTCTCTCAGATGAACAGAGTTGAGAACACAGGCTTCATAGACAGAACAAGTGTTGTCCATTGATGTACATAATAAATCATCAGTCTAGGGAATTTGTCAATAACATGCTGCCCTAAATATCCATATGTCTGCAGCATTAGGTTCATGTTGTTGCAACTAAATGAGATTTCAACCAACACAGAATGAAAAAAACAAAAAGGAACTGCAGCTTAAAGTGACAGCATATGAGTTTTTAAAATCTGGGCAGTTAACTCCCTTGTTTTTTTAGAGCTGTTTGGCAAACTAAAGGTCATTTATGAGAACAATATGATGCAGCTCAATCAGATGGGTGGCGGGACTGAACACTAAATTCAATCATGTAGGAGGGCAAACTGAACTGGATGTTTCAACTCCAGCTCTGCAAAGTGGCTATGAGTAAGACAAATTTTTTCCCCATTGATATTTAATATTTCTTTCCATATAGGCTGTATTCATCTTGGGTGGTCTTAACGAGTGCTTGTATACTGTCCACACTGTCTTTGATGGAACTGCAATGCAAATGAAAACTATCAATGAGCACTCAAGAAAAGTGATGAGTAGATCAGCATGACAGATACATAGTTCCTGAGGACATATATTCTAGACAGAAGGAGACTTCAGAGATACTTAATACCCAAGACAAAACCAAGATTTATTCAGAAGTAAGTAATTTTAGCCATCTTATTGCTGTTTTAATCTATTATGGCCGCTAATCTTGTTATAAATTGTCCTAAATTCAAACCCATTTACTGTCTGGTAGTTTCCACCAAGTTATATGCTGCAACACATGAACAGGTAAATAAGAAATAGGGTAGCATAATTCAATTTATCTCTTATAAATCTAAAAGATACAAAACATGAAGATGAACCACATCTATTTTTGTCTATTGTCATCGGGAAGTACAGTTAACCATCATTGTTCATATGCATGATAACCTCTTAACAAAACTAACACATTGGTCAAGAGACACAGTATCAAACATTGAAAATTTGGGGTTTAAGGTAGATATTCTCAACTATCAAGAGTTGCTGCTTTAGAAGTATTTAAGTCTGGAGACTAGATTTTTTTTCTGCTTTTGTGTATCATATATATAACACATATATAAAATATTTATTTGTATTCAAATATAAAGCCAACGAGAAAGAGAAAAATGAAAGGGAGGCAAGAGAAAGAGACAGGGAGATGGAGGAAAATTCTTGCAAAACATAATTCAGAACTTCTTTTTAGTGAATAAAATCATGTAAGTATTACAAAGAATATCAGATAACAGGTAGAAAATCACTGGAAAAGAACACTCCTTTTTCTTTTTTTTTATTGTTAATGAACAATTTACCACCTAATCTCTTATTATCTAATATTCCTGATTTCCCTGCTGTTTGTTATTTTCATGCAATTACGTACAATTTAATTTGAAATACGAAGCATTAGAAAGAGGAAAATAAATTACAGCAAGAGAAAATTCAAATGAGCAAGTTAAATGTCAAAAAGCTACAAGGCACTTCTGCCCTATCCCTTCTGATACCACAGAGCAGGAGTGGAGGCAGAAAACATCAAACTATTCAAAGATTTTTGCTTTCCTCACACAGCAGTAATTCACCTATGGAACTCATTGATACAAGACGACATTAAAACAACAACAACAAAAAAACATGAAATCTAAACTAGTTTAGACACTTACATGGAAAACACATACTATAACCAGAATTTGAAAATATATGTGGAAGAAAAATAATCAATCTACAGGGAATAAGCCAATCACACATTAAAATTCGGGAAAAGCTCTCTATTTCAAAAATCACTCTGTAACAGAATGCTATTTTTTATACCTTTGAAAAGGAGGTAAAAAATGAATATGAGAAAATGTTTCTAGCCACAGAAATAACTATGGTCTAATATGACAATAAGATTGAAATGGAGACTATAAATTGTGCATTTCCTTTATGCTTGCAGCTCCTATGTTTTATCCTTCAATCATACAACTACATTTATTTATTCTAGACAGTTTGGATTTCTTTGACAAGGACAATGCGGGCTAAAAGCATCATGTTATAGTTTTCATTTCTAAGGTACATGCACTCCATCCCCATCGTTTTGAGGCAGTTTTGCTTTCCAGCAGAGTGCTGCAGGTTTTAATCACAAGTCTACTTTTATACTCAGTATGAAACCAAAATAAATATACCATCAGTGTGAACACTTTTTTGAGAGGACAAGAGGATTCCTGCTTGTCATAACTAATGATGCTGATCAAAGCCAACCAGGTGCTCACACTGGCCCTGAGCTTTGATCATTTACTATATTTTTCAATATCAGAGCCTAGAGTGAGTTGCCCTATTGGCCTCTGATTACATTAGTGGCATATGGCAGGAAAAAGGAGCAGAAGATAAGAAGGAGTGAGAAGGAGATGGGAATGTCTAGCTATGCAGCACGTGTAAAACTAAAAACCCCCAGGCAACTGAAGTTAGCTCATATTCAAAGCTTTTCACACACTGTACATGTTAATGTTAATGAAATACTTGGTAGGCCTTTCATGAAGGCTGGTCCCATAAGGCAATGACATGATTCTTTACTCACCTTTACTCATAAGTGTAGACTGAGTAGTATCAAAGGGATTTTGTGCACGTGTATATATGTGCTCTTTTGAAACTTATGAATTTTGTGACTCCTCAGAAGTAGATATTAATGTGATATTTTTCGTTTCACCCATTGCTGGAGTTTATGACAGCCCCAACTGCAAACTACAATGCAGTCTGACTAAAACTGCTGTTTACCTCATTAACACTAGTTTCTCATTTGTTCTAAAGATGGAATATGTGATAGTGTTGATAACTAAAGGCATTTTGGAAAGACTTTCTCCCATCAAGTCTCTCTCACACATATGTGAATCTTTTCGAAAACAGTTTTCTTTTGTATGTGTCAGCAGCTGAATAATTTTAAGTACAGCAGCAGCAAGTTTAAACATACAGATATCATTTCTTAGCATATCAAGATTCTCTGGGTGCTGTGCATATTTCAGATGCTTTACAAATGCAGTGCAGCCAGAAAGAATAAACATAGCAGGTGACATTACTTTATGGGCCAGAAGCAGAGGTATTTATTTAATTCACATCCTAGGAAAAAGCAAAGAAAGAGCTCTGAAAGCATCTTTGTAAGATTCTTCTTCATAAGTTCAGAGAGAACAGAGAACACCAGTGCCATATTTTTCTTTCCAGAAAAGTGGAATCTTTCCTCAGCACTGTCACAAAGCAAGAATTCAAGGCTGCAGTTTTCATAAAAGAAAAGAATCTCAGCCTTCAAAATACCTACACTTTTTAACATGGGAAGGTATTTTCAGTAGTTTTTTTGTTGTTGTTATTTTTTTTCTTCTTTTTGTTGTGTGTTATAAGTAAGAACAAGTGAAGATTATCAAAGTTATCTTCTACAGAAAACCAGAATTCTATTAGTCATTAAAATTTTTCTTTGGCTGCTAGCCTGCTTATAATCATGAACAACAATGACAGTGAGCATTCCAGCTAGACCATGCACGCAATTATTATGAGGAGAACTTAGAGCAGCCTCCCAGTACCTCAGTGGGACCTAAAGAAAAACTGGGGAGGGACTTCTTATCCATGAGTGTAGTGATAGAACAAGGCGTAACAACTTTAAATTAAAAAAGAGTAGGTTTACATTACAAATAGGAAGACATTATTTATTCAGAGGGTGGTGAAACACTGGAACATGTTGCCCAGAGCAGCTGTGGGTGCTCCATCCCTGGAGGCATTCAAGGCCAGAGTGGATAGGGCTTTGAGTAAACTGGTGTAGGCGAATGTGCCCTTGCTTGTGGCAGTGGGATTGGAGCTATGTGATTCTATGAAATTATATCTACCTGACATAACTTTACAAGATTACTATTTTATACAAAATGCAGTTGTTAGTGTTCATTCAGCATAGTTCTGAGTGTCAAATACTGCTAATAAGATATAGTTGATCTTTTCTACTAATTTATGTACTTGGTATCTACATCACCCTACACAATTTCAGTCACCTTTGGACAGCTTGTTACTGCTGATGCTCCACATATCTGGTTTTTCAGTATTAACCGTCCTTAAAAAAGGAAAAGAAAGCCCACAGAGTCTTTTTTCTTCTCAGCATTTGTATGTTCAACCTTACAAACTTCTGACAGTATCTGCCACTGTACATCAGTTTTGCTGCCAAGGCAGTGAAAGTATATTTTAATATAGAATTATGGTCAAAACAGAGAATTCAGATGAGATCACACATTCTCAGTGACAACACCATAGATGAATATGTTTACAAATAGATGGATGATGTTCAATATCAT
Source organism: Pavo muticus (assembly GCA_016647715.1). Taxonomy (NCBI): domain Eukaryota; kingdom Metazoa; phylum Chordata; class Aves; order Galliformes; family Phasianidae; genus Pavo; species Pavo muticus. The sequence goes on along the minus strand of JACDJE010000085.1, from coordinate 64,613 downwards.
AAAAAACAATATAATCACAGAATCACAGAATTACAGAATCACTAAGGTTGGAAAGGACCTATAAGATCATCTAGTCCAACCATCCACCTATCACCAATGGTTCTCGCTAAAATTTAACAATGTTCTTGTCTTCCTTTGAAGTGCCTTTACTATGCAAATGATCTGCTTTAGACGTAATTCCTAGACAGTTCCCTTCTTACAAATTTATGTGGCCTGAGAAGCCATAGTATCACAAGTTGGTGTTTGCATGTTGTCAGACTGTACCTCATCAAATTCCATGTCACAGAGGGTGTCTGCATCCTGCAGCTTTTGTAGCTTTAAAAAACCAAGCTATGCAGCTATGTTGTGTACTAGGTGGTACCACAGAGTGTTGACCTTGATACGTAATTTAAGTAACATTCAGTACTTAACACTAACTAAAGAAAGTATTTAGTGGTGACACAAGCAATAGAGAAGTTATAATTTATATCTCTCATGTTTTCCAAATCAGAGTTATGTTACCAAGTAGTAAGTGATATGGATTTGTATGGAAAGTCAGTTAGCGTAAAGTCCTCCACAAGTTTCTACTATGGTATTATTTTTGTATTTCTGTTGGTATGATAGACATTTTCAGGGTTACAAATGAAATGTCCAAAATATTCAGCAGAGACTGAATTAATTCAGCAACCATTCATATCTATATGCCTTAAGTCACATTAAAGACAGCAACACATGTAATACTTGGTAAAAACATTTATTATAATTATTTTATTTTTTCATTTATTGTATTTCTTTTATTTTACTACTCCAGGGAAATTAGGATAGATCCAAGCTCTGTCTGTGACACCCAAGCAAATATTTTTCTCCTCAATCAGCTGGCTTTAGAAATTCCACTACCTAAGACATACTGTCTTCTACATAATTAGGAATGGAACTCATTTTTTTACCATTAGTATTTGCACTATGAAGGATTACCATCATCAACTGGTGATAGGTCAAAAAAAGCAGTTTTTACTTGGATTATTGAAAGATACTCAAGGATATTGGAACAGATATATTTTCACTGTAAACATCCACAATGCTTTTTACAATGAGAATGTGTTACTTTGCTGCAGTGCCATCACAGGAGAAGGAGATTTTGACAGAGTGAATTTTTGCTCCTTGAAATAGAAAGACCCAATACAGAAGTAATTATTATTTTTTCTTTTTTTTTTTTTTTACTAAAAAACTGGGCTTCATTGTTTAAAAAGGAATGGTAACTCAGGTTTTGATTTTAGCTATGGGAAGAATTTATTTTTTTTGTGGAATGCATGCCCCAACTTTATCAATTACTTTATCAATTATACTTCTATCTGAATCAAAATGAAGATATTTAAAAATCCTCTACATTCAAAAGAATAATTTAGACCTCAATTTCTAAATAGCATGTTTCACAGGATAACCCTAGGGAAGTTCATAAGTCTAGGGAAATTCACTCATTCTTTGCTGCAAAAAGTCCCAGTGCTGAATTCTGCAAAAAGAGAATTCACGGAGTATCATTTTTGTCTGAAAATTATAGTTGCCTGAACAAATATTAAGCCAAAAAGTTCAGGAATTCATGAGATTATGTTAAACCTCCATTTTCACATAGAACCCAATCATTCTATTGGTGGCAGGCAAAATTTTCAAAAAGCATTAAGATAGTCAACAGTCTAAATCATATTTCAGAGGTGACTATAGCATTTAAAAGCTTAGCCTTTGCTTTAAAGGCAACTTGGAATTTATGTCATCAGGCTTTTGACACTGTCTCCCATAACGTCCTCATAGGTAAGCTCAGGAAGTGTGGTAGAGATTAATGAACAGTGAGGTGGATTGAGAACTGTCTGACTAGCAGAGCTCAGGGTACTGTGATCAGTGGCACAGAATCTAGCTGGAGGCCTGTAACTTTTGTTCCCCATGGGTCAGTGATGAATTTGGTCTTGTTCAACATCTTCATCAACAACCTGGATGAAGGAGGGATAGAGTGCACCCTCAGCAAATTTGCTGATGATACAAAACTGGGAGGAGCGGCTCACACACTGAAAGGTTGTGCTACTATTCAGCAGGACTTGAACATTAGATTCCTACACCTGGGGAGGAATAACCACACGCATCAGTACAGGTTAGAGGCTGACTTGCTGGAAAGGAGCTCTGCAGAGAAGGACCTGTGTATCCTGGTGGACAGTAGAGTGGCCATGAGACAGCAGTGTGTCCTTGTGGACAAGAAGGCCTAAGGTAGCCTGAGGTGCATTAAAATGAACGTTGTCATCATCTCAACTCTACTCTGCCCTCGTGAGGCAACATCTGGAGTCCTATGTCCAATTCTGGGCTCATCAGTTCAAAAAAGACCTTCTAGAAAAAAGAACTTCTAGAGAAAATCCAGTGGAGGGCCACAAAGATGATGAGAGGCCTGGAGCATCTCCCTCATGAAGAATGGCTGAGGGACCTGGAATTGTTCGGTCTGGAGAAGAGTGATAGGGGATTTTATCAATGCTTATAAATATTTAATGGCTGGGAGTAAAGTGGATGGGGCCAGGCACTTTTCAATGACGTCCAGAAATAGAACAAGTGAAAATGGATATAAACTGGAGCACAGGGAGTTCAATACAAACATGAGGAAAAACCTTTACTTTGAGGGTGACAGAGCACTGGAACAGGCTGTCTAGAGAGGTTGTGGACTCTCCTTCTCTGGAGATATTCGAAATCTGCCTGGACACTTTCCTGTGTAACCTACTTTAGGGAATTTGCTTTAGCAGTGACTGGAGTTGATGATTTCCAGAGATCCTGTCCAAACCCAATAATTCTGTGATTCCGTGATTCTGTAACCCATGTTTCTGTCTTTTTGGAAATTACACTGTTCATCTAATGTAATCTTTAGGCACCCTGGAAATGGTGGTTTTGAATCTTTTTCGAAAATGTCACATTTGCAAGGATACTTCTAATCTATGACAGTCAGAATACTTCAGTGCATGCCTGGGGTATGTTTCCCCCACCCTTTACCTCCATGTTATAACAATACCTAGGTAAATGTTTTTCCTCAGTTCTTTCATAGAAAGACAAACACTGTACCAAGAGAATGAATCAAAACATATTTACTTGTATACAGCATGATGTATGTGTGGAAATAGAAGGGGTCAAGGAAGAGGAATAGAATAGATACTAGGTACATCAATGCCTTTGACTGACTTGCTAAAACCAAAATGAGCTTGTAAAATGCAGAGAATGAATACAGTCATTCTCATGATTGATTTGCCTGTCTTATTTGTAATGATCTAGCTAGAGTTGCAGCTACAGCATTTTATCTGTTTTTTTTGGTGTATGATTACTCTCTAATATTCACCTCACCTGAAATAACTTGTGCTGCGGTATGTGGGAGAATATTACAGTTAATAAACCATCACTGCTTCTGCAGGGTTCATGACAGCTTCAAAGAAGAGAGTAAGTCTCTGAAAACAATTGGTGTGACTCCAGTTCTTCAAAGATCCTATCCATTTGCTTCATGCTCTGAATTCTGATTTTCTTTATTGGCCTTAGGTAGACTATTTACTGCATGTCTAAAAATGCACATGAATCTTTTAATTATAAAGTCCTGTAGTTTGATATCTTTGTAGCTAGTCCAAAACGAATTTGGACAACATGAATAAATGTGTACATAAGGCATTTATGGGTCTGGTTCTACACAGTCGGTGGTTCTTTATCCGTTTTAAAATTGTGGTTCTGATGTATGATTTTTTTTAATGAGAAATATAAACTATAATGAAGCTTAAGTTTTTGAAACAGTATAAGCAATGATCACATTTGGGAACATGATAGGATACAGCATACCAATGCTGCAATACTACAAATGCAGTGTTTAATGTTGGTAGATTGCCGTTGTGTGCTTTTAGTCAAGTAAAAATATATTTCTTGGTAATATAGGGTCACACTCTACTGTCAAGTTTTTAGTAGCATTCTTCATTGATCTCATTGGGTAGTTGTTTTTAAAAATTAATGGAGAGACCTGGCCCCTAATATGGAGCAACATCTGAAAGGTACATACAGATTTTGCTGTTCTCAGCACAGTGAGAAAGAGGAGAGGAGGAAGAAGGAAGAAACAACAGACTACATGCTATACTGATGTATTTGAAGGGTACAAAAGTTTAAGCTTAATAGCTTAAGCCTTAAGCTGCCTAATAAATAAATAAATGGAGTTGCTTTGGATGTATTTATTTTGTAATGCAATTTAAATGTAATACAATTAAGAAATATTTCTACAAATAATGCATCTGGTTTTATACGGACGGCTTTCTGTTCAGTACATATATTCTTACATTAATAGTTGTTAATCTTTAGAGACATATAAAACTGAGCCTGGAAATAAAAAATTTATTTTCTGTTTGTTTGAAAAAAACATCTGTTCTTTACCTATATTGCAGAAAAAGCATTAGACTCTCTGATGATACTGGGACAAATTTGTTGTCTACAATAGATGAGAATGAGAAATGGACGAAGCAACAGAAAATAGTATTGTTCCTATTTTTTCAGACCATAAATATGCTTTAAATACATATGGAGTTAAATGAAAAAATATTTTCATGATAAAATTATGCAAAACATTTTGCAAAAAATTTTGTTTATGAAAGGATTTTGGATGAGGAAATAGAGATTGAACATTTACATTAGGGTTTCCAGCTCCTCCTCTCAGGTTGGAAACTTATGGTTATTGAATAACTTTTAGGGTACTGTCTTCAAGCTTACAACAAACTAAATTAATAGCTTACTTTCTGAGCAGAGAATAATTACTGTAAGCTTTGTCTATCATGACTTGGATTCAACTTTTCCATATATTTTTGTCTTGCTCATTCATTTTTTCATATGGTTTGTATAAGCTTTTTTTTTTTTTTCTTTTTTTACTTCAGTAGCTTTTAAAAAAAGCCTTAATTTCAGACTCAGCCACATTGTAATCATTTTGATCTTCCTGTTTTGCTTCTCCTCATCTCAACCTCCACATATAAACTTGTATCACATAGTGAGATTAAATATTCAGTGTGAGAAAAAGCCTCACATCCTTCTTTCTACTTTATTTTTTTGTTTTTTTTTTCTTTTAGTCTTACCAAAGGGTTTGGTCTGGATGAAATTACTACATGAATGCAGCATAGGCAGAGGGATGCATGCAACAAAGATTTAAAATAAGTCACTGAGCTCATTGGAACTTCCTCAATGTCAAAAAATGTGCCGTTGTAAATCCACTGGGAATGCCTGAACAATACTTGCATATTCCAGGCCTTATGTCACCCTGATACCCATCTGTCTATTTGCTGGGCTCTGTCTCTTCTGTCCTTTCTGGTACCACTCCCTCTGTTGTGAGGGAATGGGAGAGAAATTCCTTTTGTTCCAAGGTGAGATTCCCTGTACATGGTAACTCCCTGCAGTGTACTCTAATTCCATGTGTGTGCTGTTTTATGTTGTTTTTGTGCTAATTCTAAAAGAATTTCTAAAAGAAACACATTGGCCACACAAAATGCTAAATAACTGTGAGTGTCACTACTATATTGAAATAATCTAGATCAGGTCCCCACCTCCAATTTACCATAAGGGTTAAAGGTCTGTAGGATGCACAGCACAAAATTTGCATCTGAGAGAGAAGATGACAGAGAGGCAACTTTAAACCCTTCTGATTCTGCATCACCTCAAGCTGAAGAGATGTCTGCCATAATTTTGGTACGTCTACAGGATTGAACTGTGAGCCATTATTGTTCTTGTTCTTTTTTAGCATAGCTTAGCAGTCATGCTGGCAGAGCAGTCATGGGATGATTTGTTTGGAAATGCAGACTTGAACTGGCTGGCAAACATAGAATCATAGAATCATAGAATCATAGAATCACTCAGGTTGGAAAAGACCTTAAATATCATCAAGTCCAACCAACCTAACCATACTACCCTAACTCTAACAACCCTTCGCTAAATCATGTCCCTGGGCACCACATCCAAACGATTTTTAGACACATCCAGGGATGGTGACTCAACCAACTCCCTGGGGAGCCTATTCCAGTGCTTAACCACCCTTTCTGTAAAGAAGTTTTTCCTGATATCCAACCTAAACTTCTCCTGGCTCAACTTGAGGCCATTTCCCCTCGTCCTGTCACCTGTCACCAGTGAGAAGAGACCAACCCCGCTCTCGCTGTAAGCACCTTTCAGATATTGGAAGAGAGCAATAAAGTCTCCCCTCAGCCTGTTTTTCCTCAGACTGAACAGCCCCAGTTCCTTCAGTCTCTCTTCATAGGGCATATTCTCCAAGCATTTCACAAGCCTTGTTGCCCTTCTTTGGACCTGCTCCAGCACCTCAATGTCCTTTCTGTACTGAGGTGCCCAAAACTGAACACAGTACTCAAGGTGAGGCCTCACCAATGCCGAGTACAGGGGCAGGATTACTTCCCTAGTCCTGCTTACCTCACCATTCCTGATACAAGCCAGGATGCCATTGGCCTTCTTGGCCACCTGGGCAAACTGCTGGCTCATATTCAGCCGACTGTCCATCAGTACACCAAGCTACCTTTCCATCAGGCAGCTTTCCAGCCACTCCTCCCCAGGCCTGTAGGGTTGCCTGGGGTTGTTGTGACCAAAGGGCAGGACCCGACACTTGGCCCTATTGAAACTCATGCAGTTAACCTTGGCCCATCGATCCAATCTATCCAGGTCCCTCTGTAGTGCCTTTCTCCCCTCTGGAAAATCAGCACTCCCTCCCACCTTGGTGTCATCTGCAAACTTACTGAGGGTGCACTCAATCCCCTCATCAAGATCATCAATAAAGATGTTAAATAGAAGCGGCCTCAGTACCGAGCCCTGGGGGATGAGCCCATGCATGAGATGACTAGCATTTGGATGTATCTTCTGGCCTGCTCTGTGCCAAGCAGAACATGTAGCATCTTGAGGCCTGGAAGACCAAAGAAAGAATGCAATTCCAAAGAAATATGCTTTGTTGGTTTCCTGCGGGATGTTACTGTCCTTGCATCTCCCTTACATAGACTCAGAAGTTACTAGGACAGAACTGATAAGCAGACAAGACCTTGAAAAGAGCAGGATTAAATTATCCCGCTTTCATTAGGAAACTAGGATAGGAAGTGAACAAACATTTAATAGACCATGGTGCATCTTGGTCGCTTGGAAGAGAACAAACAAACATACTACAGAAACAGTACCTATTGGCTTCCTTTAGCTCTTGTGACAAATTCTTGGTCTGTTCAGATTTTATCCAGTGACTGTAATAGTCATCTGTCCTCAGGTAGGTATCTGAGTAGGTGCAAATTATAGCCAGTCTCCTTTGGAGTTTTCAGAAATAGCTGTTATCATCCAATATCATTCTATTCTTATCTGGGGAGAGCTGATGTTATATGGCTGCTCAGATTATAGTTCTCTAAACTATTCCAAAGAAAATATCTACTACTGCATAATGCACACAACACTCTTTTCAAAGAGTATTGAAATGATTATGTAGCTGCCCAAAGTCTTATTACCTAAGAATATGATGACCTATACAGACATATGATAGTCTTCTTCAGCTCTTCTTATGCCCCTAAACAAATACTTGCACAGGTAAACATACAGCCTTTTGAAAGATTATTTGTATTAAGTAAAACTTCACCGTCCTTGAGGGTCTTCTCTCTGACTGCCTGCTCAGATGTTTGCTCTCTCACTGCCCTCTTGCCTCTTGCTTTCTTGAGTTCTCAATAGCTTATTTTCAGCAGAAAATAAGGTTGCTGTATTTTCAATATAAGTGGTCATTACCAGTCTTCCCTGAATTTTATGCCTTGCCAATGTGTGTGATCTTATTTTATTCACATTATTTGTACACTAAAATCACCTATGCCTTAGCTAATGTGTTTATACCTTCTGGGAAATTGCAGAAATTTTGAATTCAGGCAAAAGCAGTTGGTTTAGGTTTCTCAATTTGTAGGCAACACACCTCTAAGCATATTCTACGTTCAGGGGGAAAAAATCTTTATTAAAACAAACAAACAAACAAATAAACAAAAAGCCCACCCTAGGAATCTGAATAGTAAATAAGCACTGATACTTCAATATGCAATCCAAATCACCCACCGTAGTTCCAAATAGAAGAAGACAGTAAAAGAAATACTTACTCTTGAACTTGGAGTATGTCTTTTTTCTTATCAGGTAGCCCCTTAATGTTATGTACACTGTCTTGATTGCCTAACTGCATTTAAGGTAGAAGGAGCCTAGGCCCTGAATATACTGGTCCTGAATTACCCAGTGGGAACTCTGGAGGTTCTATGGCACCTACACTGTTTGAGCAATCCTGCACTTGATTAGTGAGACCAATGGGCATGCATAATTTCTTGGTACTTTTTAAATTTTTTTCCTTAAATATCTGACATCAAAATTTATCACAGCCTCTCAGAGAAGTTAGGCAATGGCAAACATGCCATTTTTCCAATACATTGAGAAGTCTTACCACCACATCATCAGGAAACAATCTACAGTGTGTTTCTTTCCTTTAAAATAGTGATTCTTGCTCCTGAGCTGGACAGTCTACTTTTCTGAGCAGTAAATATTTTCCTAATGTTACAAACTAAGGAGAGATTTCTGAGTTTGATTCTATATACCATCTTGCTTACATGCTCAGCCATGTAAAAAGTAGCGAATAACAGTATATATGAACTGAAGAAGACCATCTTCAGTGCGAAGATTGAATATGCCACACAGCTAAAGAATGGCTGCCTATATCATGCTACTGTGTCACTAACACCTACTGTACTCTGTAGCTAATCTTCAGGCTACTGCAGAACTAAAATGTTCGTATAGTGTGTCATTACACCCATAGTAAATTCTTATACTCGCTCTGCTTTTATTTCCCTATATAATTTCCATTTGAGGAATTCTGCAATACTGCTTTTCTGAAAAAATATATCTCAATATGGTCTTTAAAATGTGGTTCTCAACAAAGAGTTTTGAAATTAAACCCAAAGGAGTAGAGTGAACAGAAATAGATTTCTGGTTTTGCACTGATTAAAAACTGCTGTTTTTTAATTCCCATTTTACTCTGCTAAGATGTCATAATTTACATTTCTGTTTGTTTGTTTCTTTCTTTTCCTTTCAGAAAGAAGAAACAACATTCCTTTTCCTTGATGGTGTTCAGGGACTATCTAATGACAAAATGTGTATTTCAACAGAAAATTACTAATCTCTCACACCAAGAAAACGCTTTATATCCTTGGCTTTACGATAACTAATATGATAAAGATCAAAAAAGATCATCCTAAAGCTCTACTATTTATTAATATTGGTATATCTTATATCATAATTCATGTCATTATATGATAGAATTATTGCTTAAAATACTCAGAATTTTTCCAAAGTGGTATATAATTGCTATGTACCTTATATGTCAAATTCTTAGTGTATTCATAATCTCTTAATGCAGAGTGGTGTTTTAAGATATCAGTGGAATCATAAGTACATATTCTAAGTAGTTTCCAAATCACTTTTTCTGTTTAACATATTTTTTCCTTATTATTACTTGAAGTACAGAGGAAATTCTGTTCCAGCACTTCAAAGTTTAATATCACGAAGAAAATACGCCTACAAAAGCCAATGCTGAATCATTATTACAACTTCTAAGATTCNTGATAAATATTTGCACACCTCTTTTGAGAAATCAGTAAAGTGTTGATGGATATGAATGGCATTGAAAAACATCAAGGGAGACTAGTGCAAGATATCCTTCTCCAAGCTCATGAAGAGCTGCTGTTGCTCATACATTTTACTCACTGTTGCTCTTCAAAAGGAAAATCACATTGATTATGAGTTTGCATTTAACGTAAATATGTCAAATATGCTAAAAAGCTAATATCAGAAAAGGTATGCATTTAAAAATATCTAACATTTTTCTGCCTGTCTACTAAAATAACTTACAGGAAAAACTTTATTGGTAGTTCTAGCAGATTAAAAAAAAAAACAACAAAAACATATTGATATAAATTTGAAAAGAAATATGTATTCTTTTATTTGTCATCTCTGAGAATACACCTCATTTCAGTTTCCAACATAGAGCTGGGTGTTTTTTTAACTTCTGTTTTAATTAATTGCTTTATTTTTTATCTTGAAGAAAGTAAGACATAAAAAATGTGACTCTAGAGTAACACATCAGGAGTACTATGCTATATGATACAGCAGGGTGTTCTTTCCTGAGTGACTACCAATAGCTAGAAAATAAAAGTTAATGTGAGCACAGTCCAATTTATCACTCTTTGAGGAACAGTTACTTATCTGGAATCACTAAATGTTCTTTCTTTTCTCCTTTCCAAGATGTAAGTCCAGACAGCTGTACCTGTTTCTGTGTGAGTAACCAACACTGTGCCGTTTGCGGAAGAGCAAGAGTCCAGAGTGGCTACCTGAAAGAAAGTTTTAGACAATTTGCACTTGAAAACGAGTAAAAAGATGACTTAAGAGCAGACGAAGATATGGCTTTCCATGGTAAACTGGATTACTTTAAGGAGAAAAAAACATAGAATCAGTGGCCATTGCATGGTACTCTGTGTAAGACATTCGACATAATACAGAACTGTTTCTCTGGAAGATATATGATTATATTCTGATCTCAGATTTTCACTCAGAGCTTCCATTTACTTCACTATTAGCTTCATTCATCATTTTTACACAAAGAATTTCTCCAATCTCATTTTTACTATTTGTATGTACCAAACATTTAAGCACAACTCAATATAGACTCAGTGCAGCACTAGTTGGATTCACAGAATTAAGAACTCTGTAAAATTCCTTGCAGCAGAACTCAGGATAGTGTGAGATTTGCTCTTTAACAAGTATATTTGAAAGTATTAAAAGAACACATTTTATGTGTGTTACAGGATCCAAGCTCAGACATTTTAACTTTAGCATTTTGCTTTTGAAGTACACCAGGGCTTCCTCCTTTCCATTTCTATGTATATGTTGGGGTTGCATTAAGAAACAAACCTTAATATAAAGTACATTCTTAGTAAAATCACAGCTCAGCAAAGTAGAGCTGATTGATATTCTAATTTATGCAAGAGAGCATGCAGAGTCACCTTTCTTTTACTTGCTAATGTCAGAATTTTCATGAAAATTCAGCATTTCAGAGAGCTGTAGAGAAAACAAACAAACAAAACCACCACAAATCCTTTTACTGCTGTTACTCAGCAACTATTTGTAAGAAAAATAAAATGCTGATATTAATGTTTCTCCAAGCACACATTTAATTCGCTGCTTTTTCACAATGTATTGAAATAAAGCTGACAAAGGTCTGCCTAAATTAAAAAAAAAAAAAAACCCTTAAATTGAGTAACAAGACATTTCAGATTTTCGATATCCTCTGCCACAGAAGAAATACACATAAAGAAAGAAAGATTTCTAAACGTATATTTTAAATTAATGTCATATATTATACTTTTAATTTGAAGTATTTTTTTAAATCATTGTGATTTAGCATCTTGATACATGAATAATTCTTGGTGTACAGAAATAAATTATTATTTTACCTTTCTTTGCAAATAATATGTTATTTCTAATTTAATATTATAGTGTCTTTATTTGGAATTTTCCATTTATTTTTACCATACACTGGGACAATACTTAATCTTCCAGAAGGGGAAATGACCACATTATTTGCAAAGTTATCTAAAATGTGGATAGTTTGCAAAGCACATTTTGCTAAAATATTTCTCTTCATGGGGAATGGCACACATTTCAATTTCTACTTGTTTCTAATATTCTTCCTATAAATAAGTGATTTCTGTGTTTAATTATATTGTAAAAGAAAATCTCTTGTTTCAACAATGTTAAATTTACTTTTAATTTAACAAACAGATATATGTAAAATATATTTAAAAGAATCATGTAAATCTGTAATATAGGAATCTTTCTTATGCCTGTAATATTTGAAATACTTAAAATAGACAGGAAACTACTAATTTTTGAAGATAAAAAAATAAAAAAGCTTTATGTTTCAAATTAATTCATTGTTTGAGATGACTGAAATGAAACAACTTCAGGGTGAAGTGTCTCACTGTAGATACACTGTTTCCTTAGAGCTATTGGCTATTATTCTTTTTATTATGTGGAATTCTGAGGACAGTTGAGAAAGACAGCTAATGTAAAAATGCTTTCCTTTCGGGGAAGACAGTGAAATACCTTTATGTATTGAATGTGAGGTTATCCACAATTGGTTTACAAGTTTACATTTTTGCTGCTGTACTGATGCCAGGGAAAATGCTTGTCAGTGGGATCCTGGTAAGCGCAAGATCCAGGGATGGAAAGGTGAAGAGGCAGAGTGGTACATGGTATTTAAAATGTAATGCTTGAATCTTTCAGCCATTCTGTGAACTTCATTGAATTATTGACAACATAGTACTGTTTATAGTGCTACATTGCAAGAGAAATTATACACTGAATTTTACACTGAGTCAGCATGAGGCAGGACATAGATACATACGTTTCAATTGATGTTTAAGATCAGGAGGCAAATTACTGATCCTCCATATTTCCCAAAATACTGAGTACAAATCATCTTCCCAGGAAGACAGGGTCAAATATAGAGAGTTTAGATTCACAGTTGACCTCATTAACAATGCTGCAACTACTGAAATCTTTGTAAAGATTTTAAGAGGTCTCAAATCAAGCTATTGACATCCATCTCATCCTTAGGCAGAAAAGCAAGCTGACATCAGTGAAATGTATGCCTTCCTAACAAATTCATGATTTCATTAAAAATTCTTCTTTTGATCCCCAGTTTCCTTTGTCCTCTGATCACAAAAAGCAAGTGATAGTATTTTGTATTCTTTTTCTCATTAGAGAAGCTAGTATTCCAGATTTAAGAATTTTAAGGGACTCATTTGTGTAATTAAATGCACAGTAGCATACTGCAACATTTAGAAGGTGTTTTCAAAACTCTTCTGAACTGACTTAATCTGTTCTTTATTGATGGGAGTTCTACCATCAGTAAGAACAGAAAGAATTCCTTGCTAAAATCATTTGAAAAAGCTACTCTATTTTTTTTCTAAATAGGATGAAAAATACATGGGAGCAGAGTCCTGTTCACTATAAGATCTTTCTGTCATGACAACGTAAAAGACCTTTAAACAAGTGCAAATATAGTTTCCAAGTTATTTATATCCCTTCTCTTCCCATTTACAACTTTCGATTGTAGAGTAAAATGGAATCTTAAGATAAAAGAAACTCTGACTGGAAGAATATCCATATTTTTAGGTCAATACATTCTGAAATTACTGCTCTGTAATATCAAGTACAGAAGATTCTGAAAGTTTGGATTTAGGACTATGCATGAAAGTCACAAAACCAGACAGTTTAGGTGTTTCATTGTGGAGCAAGGCCAAGAAAAACGCACCTTGCTGTGGACTTCTGCCAGTAGTAATTCGCAGGTGAGCAGACAGATTCATGTGAACTGATTTGACCTGGAAGTCAAAGGAGATGGGAGCTGCCTAGTCACGTTCTTCGCTGTCATAATGGCAGCTATAGAAAGAAAAAAATTTAACTGTACTAAACATCTGAACATGAGTAGGGGTCTCATACCAGTGGTGTATATTACCAAGAATTCATAAAGAACTTCACATACCCCAGTGCTTTACTGAACTAAATCTACTGGCAAATCAGCTCAGGCACTGTGACTGTCAAGAAAGCAGTCTGTAAACAGGTGTTGGAGTCTTCTCAACCAAAGAGTCTCCTGGAAGGCTGGCCAGCTTAACACCATATTGCCACTGCAAATGTTTAAAGTTCTCAAATGAAGCTGTATTATCATGACAAAGCTTTAATAATCGTCCAGGCTCCATGTATCATCCTTTTCAATTAGGTTGAAGAGTAGATACATAATCTTAGTCCCTGGATGTACCGAGTCTTGGTTTTTTTCTTTATGAATACTCAGTACATCAGGAACACAACAGGGATCCGATTATTTTCCCCAGGAAAAATCAAGGGATTAGAGGAATTTAGACAGAGATTGAATCTGCATGAAAAATTGTCCCTGCTGGGTTCTATTAGAAGGTGATGCTGGGCAAAATTTCTTGCTAATCTTATGGTAAAATTAGAGGAGGCTTCATAAAGAAAAAAAATACTAAACAGAAAAATAAAAATAATTTTAATTATTAAATTTCTCTGTTATAAATTATATGCTATTCATCACTGCCACGAAGAAGTATAAAAAAGTAAGAAATCCATATGCTCCATGTAAGTTAATTTAATTTTGCATAACAAATTGGTGCAAAGCAGAGTGTTTAAAAATATGAATAATCACCAAATTACTATCAATTTTCCACAGGCAGTATCTAAATCTTAATATAGAAAACTATTACAGATAATCTAAGTTTTACATTGACTGATACACAATAAAATCTCAAATGAATATTGTAGACATATTACCAGTTATGAGCCACTAATGATACTAAATGATGAATTGCTATATTTTTAATAGAACAGTCATTATCTCTCTTGAAATATTTTGTATACCCACTATTGTTCTTCCAACGAGTTAATAACAAAGTGACACAGTTTGAAAATATATAGGAAATGGTGAGTCAGATGTGACAGTTAATTCTCTGTGCCTGAAAATAAATGTTTTCTTGATGTTAGTTATGGTTATTTTCCATTGTTTTTCCAAAGCATTGAAGTGACACTGTCTCTTTAACACAGAAATATTTTCACTAAATAAATGCAGGCTATGGAAGAACAATGAAACATTTTCTCATAAAACTTCGAGAGACGTATTGATCTAGATATAAATCTTCATCTATCTCTATTACTGTTAGTGAATCCTCTCCTGAGTTAAAATCCATTATTTACATTCCTCCAAAGAGGGAAAACTAATTTCAATAAACATCTGTTTAATTACTTCCTTAAATGTCTTATTCTTCATAAAGAAATGACAGGGAATATAGTAGTTCATCATTAAGTAAATTACTTTATAATTAGCATTATCCTGCTTAAAACTTAGCAGGATTGCGAAGACTGATCATAGAATGAAAGGAGAAAGGTACCACTTTTTTGAAATACAAAAATGATAGATGATACTAAAGTATCTTCTAATACCTATACTCATGGTATTCTATTCATAGAATATACTACCATGTAGTAGCATTTTGTACCAGAATAGTTCATTTGATGCCACTGGGAGAATTTCAGTAATACTTAGAACACATATAGTCCTGAGCAAGTATTACCACTGAGTTTTCTTCTTTTTTTTTTTTTTATCCTTTTTTTTTTTTTTTTTTTTT